>JAUZNK010052674.1:0-15733 GCA_035046665.1 Euphysa ruthae
TCATGTCTCAATTATGCAAAATTACTTACACCATCTCCAACAGGTCCTCGTAGGCCATCTGGTCCTTTCAATCCACGTTGTCCATTAGGTCCTATTGGTCCATCAGGTCCTTCTGAGCCAGCAAATCCAGCAGCACCAATATCACCTTGATCACCTTTTTCACCTGCGTAGCCCTAAATGCAAAACGCATAGTAAAAAATTGAATGTAATTGTAAAAGATTATAGGAAAAATTAAAGTGATAATAAAATTTTAATTGCCACATGAATGCATCTTAAAATCTCTAGACAGTTCTGATAGGATTTAAAATCTCTTAATTTCATTTATTTCTTAAGCTTTCTATTTCTAACATTTGAATGATTTTTTTCAAAATTATGACATAAAATTAATTAATAGGAAATGTATACAATGTACCTTTAGTCCAGCTCTTCCGACTTCCCCAATATCACCAGCTACACCTGAACCTCCTTTTTCTCCTTTATAACCAAATGGTCCTTGTGGTCCAGGAATACCTTGGCTACCTATGGGCCCTTGCTTACCAGCCTCACCCTTTGGTCCTGGATCACCAGCTTCTCCCTAATATAAAAATAATAAATCATTTAGTGACTAATAGACTCCTAGCAATTAAATTGCCAATAAAATGGCCACATTTCTCAGCTTCTCTTTCTCAAAAAAATTTAAAGATTATCAGAAATTTTTTAACAATTCAGCATAATCAGAACTTTATTTTCAAAAAAACCTTTTTCTAAGACTAATGAAGACTAGACACAGAACTCATAGACCTAAAATGACTTTGTTTTGGGGTCCAGGTCAAGAAAGTGAATTTTCTGTGGGTGCAGAATGTCATACGGGTGAAAGGTGGCCTTTGTGGTCCTTTAATTTAAAATAAAATTAAAAAAAAGAAAAAAAACTAATGAGCAGATTTCCAAAAAATTTCAAGTGTCATCTTCGACCAAATAAGACAACTTTCAGGGCCTTATCTCAGGAAGTAAAAATTTTCAGCAGATGGCTGTACAGGGTAAAAAATTTTGAGAATTTGACTTAAAAATTCCAATCTTAATGACCAAAAACAAGCTAGACCAAACAAAAACTTCCATGCATGTAGGGGTGAAAAGTTTGATGTAAAAGACTTAAAAAATAAATTTTCTAAAGCAAAAAACATGAAAAATCCAATATGATGGGCACTGGAAACTTATTTATTTGTTAAATTCCAATCTGAAGGCTACGAAGAACAGAATTCAAAGAGATAATTTTAAAATTAACACTTTTACTTTCTCTGCTTTAACGAACAACAATCTTTTTAAACAAAAAATCACCAATCATCTTTTTCTGAGACATTTTCTCTGAAGACAACAAAAAAGGCATTTTTATCTGGTGATAAGATCAAAAATCCTGCAAATTTAAAGAGCAATATATTAGTTTATACATTACTACTAAAAAGAGTGCTCGAAAATTAATAAAGAATAAGTAATATTAATAAATAAATAAATAAAATGAAATATCCAATAAGTAAAGAATTACCACATAATTTTTCATGCCCACGCAATTCTTCAAATAATTAATGCACTAGACGTTTTAAATTTTTGTCTAAGTATGTTTTTAGATGAGAAACTATCCTTTTAAGAGATGGTTTGTAATTTTTATTGCAGGCAAAGCAGGCATTTTTAGAAATATTTTTATATGGTGGTACTATTTTTAAAATGGATCATGAAAATTTATTTTTATTTCATTTAAGCTTATTTTCATTTTTAGTTCTTCTTTCTCTTTCATTTCCCAGACATAGCTTGAAAGTTTTTTTTTTTCATCTTTTTTATATTTTTTCATATTAAATTCTCCTTCTGTATAAAATAATTCTGTATAAATTGAGTCTGGTTTATTACGAATCGAAGCCATGCATTTATAAATCATATTGGTGGCTCTAAAATTATAAAATAACTAAAATCGTCAAAAATTCTTGTATCATTAATAACTTTTTTATCACTAAATATTATTCTTTCTTTTTTTTTTCCGAATCAGTCGCTTTATGCAAAGCTAAAAGCTACTACTAGGCAGAAAGCTAAAACAAAAGATAAAAATAAAGCAAGTCTAACACAAATTAAGAAACATATTGATTGATGCTGACATTATACATAAACGATTGGAGATCATAATCCGAAGAAAAGTAATCAGAATGCAGAGAGTTCCACAAACGAGTGGAATGTGGAAAGAAACTAGATGAAAAAAGTTTTTGTGAAATTTAGGGATCTCTACCATAAAAGGATGAGTAGCAGATGAAAATATTGTTGTCCTTGAGAATTAAGGTGTTAATCTTTTCAAATCATCAGAACAGTGTCCACGGAAATACTTAAAGAACAGTGACAATGAGGCTAAATTTCTACAATAGAAAAATGATTGAAGATTCGAACCAAGATAAGGACCAACAAGGTTGAGTATACATTTCAGAATTTGGTCAAGAAGATACAGATAAATAGCAGAGACTCCTATCTAAAGATCACAGCAATATTCAATACATGGTCGAATGATAGCTTTATAAATATTAAGTATACTCTCGAGAGGAACAAAGAGTCATACCTGGAATAGATCCAACCTCCACGGCAGCAGATTTTGCAATAGATTCAATGTAAGTATTCCAAGAAAAAATTTGACAACATTAGGTCTAACGATTTAATCTGGGTAGATTCAGTGAGTTCACTATCATTCATCAGTATAGATGGAAAGAAACATATCCTTAGGTAGTTTTGCATTTAAAGCATTGTTTGTTTTCCCAACGGATGAATACAAAGTATTAACATCTGCATATATAGCAAGCTCGCAAAGACACTATGACTAAAAGAAGACTGATAGGATGGTAATTACGAAAATTAGATCACTCATAAGTTAGTGTCAGTCCAAGGTAGAAAATCAAGCAGTATTTGACCAGAATCATCAAGAATGGAGCTGCTAATTAACAGCTTAGAAAAAATTTCTACCTCATTTTTAACAGAGGTAATGAATTCAGGTCCATTAAAAAGTGGAAAACAGCTATAGATGCGTCAGAAGTCTCGAGATCCAATAGATTGAGTGACCAGACGTTCATGGACCTAGTTTTGGTAAGAAAGTTTAGCCTCCTCAATGAATGACTCTTTTACAGTCATGACGGGCTCTGGTAAAAAGATGTCTGTTCTCAACACAATTGTAGTTTTTACTAATTGTAGTGCGCTGAAGAAAATAAAAATAATGGTTGTGATGAGTAATTGCAGATGCAATTGCTGGAGAAAACCATGCACTCAAACGTGACTTCACATGATTTTCGAAGTGGAATATAGGTATCGATGCCAACATTAAACCAAGAAGTGATTTCCTTAGCACATTACTCTGTATAAAGAATAAAGATGTGTTCAATTTCTTATGAATAGGTGGCTCATGGGAAAAGGCGATGATAAAGTTGATGTCAATGTTAGCCACTGCTTGGTCAGAGTTTTCTAAAAGACTAGAGACAGATGTCTTGTTAATGTCAGGATTCAATGAAAGCAGAGAAATTAGAGAAGGTTCCTGATTTTTATGATCAGGAAGACAAGTTTGAGAAACGACATAATGAGAAAATGACTATGGTATGTTGGGAGATGTCAATACCAGAAAGACTCGTAGTCAGTTAGTGTGGTGGATGTTGAAGACATTAACAGACGGGTGAATTATGACAGCCTTGTAAATATTTTCAGAAATGGAGTTGATTACACTACAGAACAGTATAAAAAGAAAAGATGACTGGTAGACTGTAGAAGATAGATACGTAAACAAATGTACGATTAACAGAGATTTTCAAGAAAGATTTGGCAAACTACAGGCAGATTGTCAAGGACAAAGATGACAAGGCCATGCATGTGAAAAGACAAGTCCTTGAGATTGATAGGAAGGTAAACAAGTACAATAAAGATCATAACCTTCATAACTTTCATAGCCTGATTTAGGCAGTTTAAAAGAAGTCCTACTGGCTTTTTAAAATAACTTGTATAGAAATTCAGCTGAATCTATTAGCCTACTAATTATAAATTTTTTGCCTTAGCAAAAGCAGTGTTCTGGCCTCAAAGAAACAAGCCATAACAGATGCAAGACCACTCTCCAAACACAACTTCCCACTACAACTACAATGCCTTTTAAGAATTGTTGATGTAGCAGCCTATCTGAGTTGCTAGCAGAGCTTTGGACTCCTTTCTACCAGTTGGAAAAATAGCAATCCTAACCATGAAGACAATTATTGGTTTAAAAAAAGGTCAATGCAGACCAATATAAATAGTTTTTATACATGCGGTTTTGCTGGTACTTTCCTGGTATTATATTGAAAAAATATATCGAAATTCTTTGTAATATAATGGCAGAAATCTGTTAGTTCAGAAAAGCAAAAGATTCAGCATACAGAACGCCTAACAGTCCATTAAAATATGACGTTGAGGAAAAACTCAAATTTAGAGCCAACATAATACTTTCCATCCTGTGAAGGACTCTGAATAAAAGAGTTAACAGCATGCACTATTAAAAATACAACACTGAATACTTACTGTCAAACCGTCATCACCGGACTCTCCTTTACCACCAGCTTGTCCAAAAAATCCTCTGAGTCCTTGTGGTCCGACTCTTCCTGTTCTTCCAGTTAAACCAATATCACCACTTTCTCCTGCTGGTCCAACTTTTCCAACAGGTCCAGATGGCCCTTCTGGTCCTTTCCTCATATCGTAGATGATATTTCCTGGTCCCTTTACAGCTTCACCCTCAATAGCTCCAACTTCTTCAGCCAAAGGATCAGGCCCCTTAATATCGTCTTCACCTCCATTTCCTCCAGCAGGTCCGCGTAAACCAAGATCACCTTTTTCTCCTTTTAATCCCGGCGCACCTCTTTCCCCCTAAAATTGACATTATAAAATACCAAAATAGATGATTTAAAAATATTTAAATACAAAAAACTCTAGTGAAAAATGCACTCCCATATTTCAAAGAAAAAATGGTCAAAATCAAATAAAAATATGATATGATTTCAAGACAATCTAAAAACTTTTGTTTTTCAACTTGAACATTAAGATTTAAGATTTATTTGTCAGCAAGCCTAAATACACTTTATTTAGTAATATTGTCCAGATTGGTTTATATAAATAATATTATCAGTCACTAAATTAAAAAAATATATATATTTAACACAAAAGTTTGCATAAAAACACTTCATATCTAGTCAGATGGTCCATTTAATCAATTTAAAAACTGGTACATTGATGCAGCTATACAATGGCTACAAGCTGAAACTAGTTAACTAAAGAAACTAGTTAGTTTAAGTCTAGCTGAAACTAGTTAGTTTAAGTCTAAATCCAGTACTCAAAACCACTTGGTGGATCAAAACAACAATTTAACCTAACACCAAATGATAAATAAGCACTTTGTTACTGAATCCAACATAATAGATGTGCTTCAATGCCCTACACTGAAAAGACTTAATATTGACATTGTGATTAAAATTTCTGACTAGTGATTTTGTATGTTCCCCAAATTTATGACATAAAAACTGATTTAAATATCAAATTTAGGCATAAGAAATATTTAAAACTCAGCATGATTTTTTTAAGTGAATAAATTTTAATGTCATTTTGGTTTTTTAGATATTTAAGTTAATGAACTATTACCTTTTTAAGCAAGCTAAAGTTTCTTCAAAAAATTCCTCAACCACCAAAAATAAAGTAAACGTTTTCTTTTTTTCGCTCAGTTACCACGTTAATTATCATTAACTACGCAAAGCCGATTATTTATTCTAATGATGTCAACTTTTTAAATCGAGTATATAGTACCTAATTTTAGTAAGGTATTTTAGTCATTTATTCCTTTTAAAAAAAATCGAGAGTCAACTTAAATAAAATAAGGAGTCACTCCGTTACGTTTATGGAATTGCTGTCTATCTAGACCACCACTTCCAGGATTACTATATAAAACCGTATCAATCCCAAAGCAGAACTTTTAAGGCAGAACTTTTAAGAATGAACACCCTATTTTCACATAATTAGTTTTTTATCTCATACTTACTGAAATGTCTGCAACTAACCCATGTACTTACTGAAACGGCCAAAAGAAAATCACGTACTCACTGAAGCCCTAAACAACTATTAAAACTAACGTAATGCAAGCAGTAAGAAAAAAAAACTACTGGTCATTTCTTCAAAGATAAGGGTTTGTTTTTTCTGTTATAGAACAGGTTTCAAGGAAATCATAAAATTTATATACCGAATAACATTACTTGTGAGATTAAATTAAATTGTATATATTTTTTACTGGCTAAAATTTTTCTTAAAAGGTTTTTTGTTTTTGGTGCAGAACATAACAGCATATTTCCTGTCTTATTAACTTCAGCTTGATCAGAAACCACAATACATTCAGATTTAATCAAAACTATAGACCGTCGCCAGTTAAATTTTTGTAATAATTTGCCCAGGTTGAAGACTAATTTTTAAAACTAATTTTACTATATGAATATATATACACCGAAAATTTGTTAGTAAAGAGCTTGTAGTTTGATATTTATATATTCCCACGTAAAGAAGTTCATTAGAAATATAGTTATTGTTATAAATATCACATATCATATCTATTATAATTCAAAATATTAAACAAGGATTCATAATAAACAAAGCAATGAGAGTAAGAGAGTATTGAATTAATTTTTAAGTAAGCAAACATTGACACGAAAAATTATTTTGCACCTGTTGGTTTCTAATGAAAAGTAATTTTTTTTTTTTTTTTGAGAAAATGGGGTTGTTTTAAAATACATTATATCTATTAACTTGATCACGAAACTGATTATTAATATTTAGTTTGTATTGAAAAAAAAAATATATATATATATATATATATAAATTTCTAGTTATGAATATTTTTTAATGCAATTAGGACTTATCAGGTCTATCAAAGAATTTATTCTAAGCACACTTACGATAAATAATCTTATATAGATAGTCTTTTTAAGCTTTAAAATTCACTAATTTTTAGGTGATTGAAAATAAAGTTGGATTGTTCAAGACACACAAAGCTGAGGAGTTTAATTAAACTTGTGTTAAAAAAAAACCTGCAGCCTTCTTATTTGGAAAAACAAGTTTGATTTTAATCTGAAAATAAGACATTGAATGTGAATTAAGTTGAGAAGATACTTAAAAAATAATTTTTATCGCAAAATGATTAAAATGTTATAACATAGCCCGGTTTCTGAACATTTGATAAATTTAAAACATGGAATGTTATCATAACATTTGTTTCATTAGTTAAAATATAAATGTATACTTTTACTCAATCTAATATTCACCTTTTCTCCAACAAAGCCATCTGTACCTGGGTCACCATCCTCACCAGCTTTTCCCTGAAGAAAAAAATAATTAATCATATAACTCAAAAACACCGTAGCACAAAGTTTTAGGAAATAGCATTATTAATACGGACTCGAAAAAGCATTTTCTTACAGCTCAAGCAGTAATTTGAAATATATTTGATGTAATTGAAATAGATTTTTGCAACACATATCTTAATAAAGAAATTTGGTACAATTTTCCATTACATCAAATTTTAAGGTTCAGTAGCGTTTATAAATGTTTTCATAATTATAAGATAGAAGTATTCCAACCTTATGTCTCAAACAAGCATGAAAAACTGTTCCTTAAATTATATAATGTAAATTTACTTTTTCTCCTTTTGGTCCAGGTGGTCCTGGATCGCCTGGTACAAACTTGATCGGAGGTTCTATGTTTCCTAAAATTAAAATATTCTATAAAATATTAACAATAAAATAAGCTAAACAATATACTTCATGTTTCTATACCTTATAGAAAGTTCTGATGCAGTATGCAAAAACTAATCTCAGGCATTATAAAAAATTTTTTCAAAATGATAAAATATCAGTAACAACTAGTTCATTTCTTCCCTTCTTTATAAATAAAGTAAAATACATGCATCACACCTGCTACATATTTGCAAGATTCATCAGCTAATTGTCTCATGGAATTGAAAACATCATCAAAATCTGCTGCTAAAAATGTATTTTCGTTAACAGGTGGACTCACAACGTTTTCTAAACCTTCTAAGTTGACTTGATTCCCAACCGCTACAGCCATAATTCTGACAGCATTCACTTCTTCGTTGCTAGATATCTCCTTTTGTTTACGCAGTGGCCATGACGCTATATCCAATCTTTTAGATGATACGTCAGTGTGACCATCAGTGAAAATTATAATTGCCTAAAAATTTAAAAAGATGAACATAAAAGTTCTTAATTCAACCTAAATATTATACTATAACTATTCCAATTCAATCTGAGTAAAAAAATTCTGAAAATTCCAATAAAGTTTCACTTCACTGACTCTTGTCTGTGTTGAGGTGTAACGCATCAAGTGTTTGAAGTACCTTTATAACAAATTATCCACTCCCTCCTTATGTTTTCTTTAAAAAAAAGTTCTATAAAAATTTCAATCAGAATTTTAAAACAATATTTCCAAGTCAAAAAACAATCAATGTCATTAGTAAGATAAATTCTAAACAAAACCAATTTTTAAATTACTAATTCCTCAAGTACCTAATATCTTTAAACCTGCAGTAAATGGACAATTTTTATATTAATGGAAATTCTCACCATAGCATTAAAACATTATCAAAGACTAGGTTTTATTCTTTTCTCTCTGTTTTTATTTTAAATAATTAGTTTCATCTTTACATTCATGTAAAAAAATGCAATAAGTATATGCATAAATATAAATATAAAAATATGTTGGGACTGATGAGATATGGGAATAAAAACAGTTTAAAAATTTAGTTGTAACAAATTTAAAAAAATCAACATTTCACCTTTTTAGCTTTTCTTTTTGAATCACTATTTTCAGGAAATACCTCTTTAGCTGCTAAATCTAAAGCTCTATCCAGCCTTGATCTGGATTCACCTTTGTATTGGATCTCATCCATTCTCCCCTGAATGTCATACAATGTTTGTAAAGAAAAATCATCTCTCCTAGAAGGTAAAGGCATGTGCAAAACAGCCCCTGAACTGTATGTCATTACAGCTACATTTGTACCATTTTCACTAACACTAAACCATTCTAACATTACTTTAGCAAATTCTTTACTTTTTTCGAAATTATTTTTACCAACTTTGGCTGAATCATCAAGAATAACAAGTAAGTCAAGCTTGTCAGCACATCCTAAAAATTATTTATACCATATAAACTCAGCTATTATATATACATGTTTTTTTATTAAGATCACCGTACCTTAATCAAGTAGCTAAGCTAAATTCCTTTTTGATGAATAACATTAACTTTTAAATATTTGATTTCAGGTTACAAAAAACAAACAACTGAAAAAATGCCAGTTTATTGTCTGGTGCGGACACATCACCATTCAGCTAGACAATGATCATTAGTCATAATTGGCAAGTTTCCAAGTGTGTTGTGGACCAACAAAAAGAAACCGAAGCCTTTATTACCTTAAAAAGGTTAATGTTGGAAAATTCATCTAGCTTTAAAACTTTTTTCAAAGCCCAACTGCTACATGTTTGTATGTTAACACTAGCTCTCACAATAAACACTGATTTTCTTTGAAGAATTTACTGCAAGAGCAGACGTTATTAAACAATTATGATTCTAATGATGATGATAATGTCGCTCTCTATAATACAACTGTTATCCTTCATAAATCCTATATTTTTAAATAAGACTAGACTTTAATTTGGTCATGTTAACTTAAAGCCAAATTTTTGCTGAAAGACAATGTTTACGCCTATACAATTTTGTAAATTGTACATAATAATAATAATAAATAATAATAATAAAAACTAACTGCAAAAAATGCTTTGTCTTTATGATACTATTCTTCTCATGGCATACAGGCCATATGTGTTAATCGATAATATTAGATAAAAAAGTTTTTTTTTCATTTCATGGATTATTAAAGGTTGTGGGGTATTGAAATAACCTTACGCTGTCCACAAAATGAACATTTTCTTCTGCAGCCATCGCTCACACATTCTTGGTGCCCTGGGCAATCAAAATCTGTATTACAAAGATTGTCTCTGACAGCACAGAATGGTTGAAACTGCTCTGAACATTCCTTCTTTTTTGTTTTACCTAAAAACATTATTATTGAAATTATGTATAAATATTTTCCTAACTAGAGGACTTTTATTTCAGCATCTAAATCAAAAGCACATGTTTTCCAGTAAAAAACATTTAAAAAAATCCCAGCTTTGGTTTTTTATAAGAATTCAAATTATTGAAATCAGAACCAAAAGCAAAAACTGTCATAAATTATACATATTATACAAATAATAAATAGAAAACCAAAAAACTTCAAATATATCAGCAAAATTTCAGTTTTGAGAATTTTAAAACTTTTCTACTTTCAGTCAAAGTATTAACTCCACTAAATGCTTTAAAAACTATAACGATTTTATCTATTTATCTAATATTTCTGATGCATCTCAACAAGAACCTTAATGTATGAAGAAAATTTATAAATTATATTATATAAATTATACTATTAAATTATATTATTTTATTTAAATTCTGGAGAAATTTACGCTTTAAAAGGACGAAAAGGACAATTGAGGCCACACTACAAAATAATTACCACTCCTGATACACGGCACAATCCCGGCACGTTAACGTTCTATCACGCGTAAAAAAAGATGTGAGAATCTCAAATGTCATTACTGGTCATCAAAATTATGTTTTCAAAAATGTGTTGGATAGAATTTTTTAAAATAATAAGGAAAGGATTACCCCAACTATAATTTAATCAAGAAAGCAATCAAACTTTTAATAACTCGGATTGAAAAAGTATTTATATAATATTTTAAAATATTGTGACAAAAAAATATTTTGTCACAGTCATATCAATGTTTACCAAGGTAAGTTATATCTAGGAAAATAAATCAAATAAATTAAATTGATTCAAAATAACAATTTTTCTCTGAGTTATTATAACATGCTTGGTATTTCAATACACAAATCAAATCCTTCATTTATGACATTGTTCTACTCATACAAAGCTATGTAAATTCAAATCTTCAGAAAGAAGAGGAAGATGTTAAAGCTACCTCCCACAAAGGAATAAGACTATGGTAGAAATTTTTTGGTTTTAAGGGGCCCTTGAGAAGTTTTAAAGACTCATTTTTTTATCAGAATATGTATTTCAAACGTAAAACATACAAGTAAGGTTCTAACTAATTTCTATTGATCTGCAATGTTCCTTATCTTAACATGTTTAAATTTATCTCGTTATCAATTTATTCAATCCAATGTTAAATAAAGGATACACACGTATAAAAAATTTCTTTGGATTCAAACAACGAACAGACAAACTAACAAACAATGACATCCTGACCTATCACACAACAAGGCATGATAGATTATAAAGATGATACTGATTTATAAGCACTGAAAATTCAAACATAAAGCTTGTTAAACTAAAAATTTGAAGCTTGAAATACTTTTATAACTATGGATTCATGTTTTAATGCCGCATTGCTAAATAAAAATAAGTCTTCTCATCTTTTTAAATTAAAATATATCTAAACCATATATTCAACACATAGTTATTGGGTTGTAAAATCGTATTATCTTTTCACTTTATTTAAAAATAAAAAACCACTGACAATAAAGAATAAATGACTATTTAAGATGATAAGTATATATATGCGCAAAAACATAACCATTCTTAAAATGTGAAAGGAAAACTTATTAGCGGTCTACAGTTATATTAATAGTCTATAGTTATACAGTGAAATAATTATGGATTACAATTAATTAGAAATAGAGAATAGGACAGTTTCAGACAATTGCCAGTGTCAGTAAAATATTGGATTTTGTGCCATCATTTGACAAATTTTGGAGCAGTTTATTACACCGAAAGGAAGCTGACATTTTTGATGCACTTCAGATATCAGATATCAGCTCATTTCTATGTGGCAATGGTTAAGTTCAATAATCAAAATTTACCTGAACAATCCAGGCACAAAAACTATATTTTTGGAAAATACCTGACCAAATTATCGATAGAAAATACCTGACCAATAGATTTCTGAATTGCTGAATGACAGTGACAATGAATATTAAAGGTGAGAAAGAAGTAAGAAGAAAGCTGCAAAATACAGAATGAAAAAGTAAAAATTATTTAGACAAAAGCTGATCAAAATTTTAATTAGAAACCAACGATGTTTCTCAGGGTGGTCCTATTTTTGCTTTTGTTGCTGAAATCTACATGCAATCCCACGAATCACTTGCTCTTCTTGCTACTTCACTCACACCCACCTAAAGTTTGGAAATGTTTTGTTGGCGACGTATCTGTCGTTATTAAACAAACTTATCAGCAATCATCATTAAACAACCTTCATAATAAAATCAAATTTACTATTGAAAATAAATCTAATAACTTTACTCCACATATGTGTAACTTGACACTTTAACAAGTCTCTTTCTACCAAAGTCTATCGCGAACCAAAACAGACCAGTATCGAAATTTAAATTTAATAATTTAAATTCTGTTAAAGAACCCGTAGCCAATTCCTTATTTAAACATGCCAAAGACATAACGACTGATCCGAAAGACCTCGGAAGTGGAAAAAAACATCTTAATGCCACACTAAAAACTAATAATTATTCTAAAAATTTTATTGCATACAAAAAGCAGAGACTTTATGCCAAAAATTCTATCGAAGTTGAAAAAAAATAACCAATCACATTTGCCCTATAAACCTCCCCTATATTCCAACACTTTGTGAAAATTTAATAATATCTGAACTACTTTCCACCACACTCTTTGTAAAATACTTCTCCAAAAGAAACCTATTGATGTTAACAAAAAAAATTTTCTATCCTCATATCCGCAAAAAAAAAACCACGTCCACACCACGAATGAGTAAATTGCTTTCTATTACAGTCCACAAAAAATGGTACATTGTAAGAATTATTTCAGATTTCATAAAATTTATTCACTGTCCATTATATCTATATCTCCGGATCCTAGAGCTGTGGGTTTGAACCCATCTCGGAACCAATGATTTTCTTTAATATGAGCTCAAATGGGAGCTCTAAATACACCAGAATCCTTGGGGTTTTCTATAATAAATTAGTTCAAAAAGCTATCTGTTGGCTCCACGTTGAAAATACATTTGAAATACGTTGGTTCCACGTTAGTATTTGTATCTAGTATATCTAAGTAATCCCTAATATTTCTGATCCCACTAAAAAACTATATAAACTTTAGAAATTTAATTGTCCTCTGCTTAAAGAATGGAGCAAATTTTCTTCAGAAACATTGCCAGAACAAATAAAAATTTAACTCGTGGCAATATTTACTGTGTTTTCCAAGCATAGTAATTCACCAAATCTTAAATTTAAGTCTTTGTGAATTACACGTGGCTAGTGCCAATTTTTAGTAACTTTGGATCAATTTATAAATATTTTCTTACAAAACATCCAGATTAGAAGGCAATACAAAAAAAGAAATATATACGAAGCCACAAGCTTTATAGCTTTTAATATAGTTATCCTCAATTATTTTTACAATACTTTACAACCTGTATAAGTTACATAAAGGTGGTATTCTGCATTTTTAGTACTTATGTATTTGATAATTCTTTTTTAAAGAATGAAATTTTTTCAACCCTTCGACTTACTCTGATCATCATTTTTTATAAGAACCTAAATAATAAAAAAATCTCTTCACAGCGGTCACCTCTAAATCAACAGAAACTAAGCTTGTTCTATGAAATTGCTTGCTATAAGATGTTATACTGTAATTAATCATAAGTATACTGAATTATACAGTGTTTTAATCTTGTAGAGAATTAGGGTTGCGTGATCTACTTGGTGTATTACAGTTTGGTGTTAATCCCTTCCTTCTTTTTTTACAGTCTTTTTAGTGATTTCTATAGTCAGGTTTTAGTCAGCAGAGAGACAGTGATGCCAATATATTTCGGAAACAAGCTCTCAAAATTGTTTATTACTTTTATGTATGACTCATAAATTGCGTCATGTGTCAGGAGTCCACTTACATTTACAGCTTCAGCAGTCCCATTTATCCTACTGCAATCTCAGAATTTATATAATAAGTAAATAATAAGTAAAAGTAAATAATAATAAGTAAATAAGTACAAGAATTATATACCTTGAGACTTCCAGCTATTGTTGTTGTTCATCACATCGAAAAATATGTGTGCTAGTCAAAATTATAATCAAGCACGGTTTTAATGTTTATTTGGATGGACCAATAATAGTCAAATCAATGAAATTTCCTAAGAAATAACTGAAAAAATTAAACAACTGGACTTACGCGAGCATACTTCAATCGCAATATCTTGTTTCAAATCATTTGTAGACAGTTCTTCTAAGTCTTTCTTGATTAATTTTCTTGATGACGGCTTTGATACAATTTCTTTTAATGCTTCGTTAGGTTCCGGTCCAATATTTAAAATAATAATTTCGACATCTGCATTTGATTTTAATTTTCTAGCAGCTTCTTGTATAGCTGTCTCTCTACCTTCCGGAAGTTTTCCTTTTGTAATTATAACTAAAGATCTTGGTGTTGACTGCCTAACCCCTCCTTTCAGGTTGAACACGTCTTTCTCGACTGCTTCGAATAACTTTTCAAAGTTGCTTTCTTGCCCTTCGTCGCTTTTTAGCGCGTCAATATTGCTTTTGATTTTTTTTTCGTCAAACGTAGTTGTAAATGGTGAAGTCTGCGCACTATCACTGAATGTGTTTAGACTAATATGAGTTTTTGATGCGCGAATTTGAAAATGGTCAATGAAACCTTTAGCAAACTTTTTAATTGTTTGAAACTCAGATTGGTCGCTACCAGTTGTCTCTAATGCAATTGCTAGATCAATGGGAGTTTTACATGCTAAAAAAAAATACCATTTAGATAAGTACCAAAATATTATACATATTAACTGCATCATGGTCTCAAGAATATAACAATAATTAAGGAGCAGAACATTTTCAAGTTATTGTACCTTGGCCTAAATCTTTGAAAAAATTTCCAACTTGTTCTTCAAGAAAAGCCTAATTTTCAAAATTGTATAATTTACAGCTTAGTTTCTATATTTTCCTCTGCCATTAATGCATTTATATCTAGCAAATTTTAATGAGTTAGTGTTTTTAAAAAAATCTTCGTGGTAAGTGTAAGCAACAATGTAGACAAGGTTTCTTAGGTCAAAATGAGAAACTAATATATATATATTCACCATATATTCTAATTCAACTCAATTGTCTCACGTGGTTCAATACCCAATAAAACATTAAAATGATTTGTATTTATTTATTTGATGAGAAATAAGTCAATCGTTCACAGAGAAACTTTTTAGTTTCTCGTTGGCAAATGCAGGGTTCGAGTTCTCCGCTTCGCAATTTGCGATTACGAAGCGATTTTCCTAATATGGAAAAAATGCGAAGCTATTTTCCCATTCAAAATCTATAATTGCGAAGCTAAAGAAATAAACATCAAAAGTAATTTGTATTCCAAAACATCGCATTTCCTTTGCGGTGTTTATTTTAATTATTAATCATTAGTCAAAGAACATATTGAAAAAATGTTTACGATTCCATAATTACCTATTGTTTATATTTATTACACAAGCTGTTTTTAAAATACGTAGTGGAGGAAAGTCACGTGTAAATTTTTTCTTTTCAAATCTTCTATAGTTAAATGTGTTTGTTTAATCTTATGAAGATATCATAAAGAAACTTA
>JAUZNK010052685.1:0-15731 GCA_035046665.1 Euphysa ruthae
ATATATTGATGGTTTAGAACTCAAAAGTGAAAAATGTGTAGAGATATTAGGAATTAATTCTAAACTAAAATTTTAATTCATTTAAGAAGTGTCTTTAAGGTCGAAAAATTTCGATCTATTTTTGTTGCTTATATTTTATCAAGTTTTTTACATTTCCCTTTCATTTGGATGTTTTGTCAAAAGAGAAACATATTTATAGTAAACAGAGCACACAAGAAGTCACTTAGAGCAATATACAATATGTTTTCTTTAAACTTCGTACAATTATCAGCTAAAGAATACACGGTATCTATTCATGTCCAAAATTTTCTGCAATACCAAAACTCTCCTTATTAAGAGACTTATTTAAGCTTTACTATTATAAATTTTTTAACGATAAACTATAAATTTTTCTCATACAACTATGATTGATTTTATGTTCCACTAGAGCATCTTTTTTATGGACACAGTCGGCCACGCTATAAAGAGTTTGAAATAGATAGGAGGTAATTCCATCTACACTATTCAAAGTTATGTTAAGTTTTGATATCATATATCCAATATAAACGTCTTCCAAACGTAGTGGATTTATCCAGTTGAACATTGGAACAATACCATTTAAAATATCTTTCGAAATTATGTAACCGCCACCAGAGCAATAATATGGGTAAAATTCAGTAGGCCATTCTGACTTTGATACAGCGTAACGTCCTTCCCGAAGAGCCTTTACATTTTTCCAACAATTACCAAAGTAGATTTTTTCAAGCGGTAACTTTTTAGTAAAAGGAGCAATGCTAGGAAGATTTGCAAACGAGTCATCGTCAAGTTTTATTATATATTTAAAGCGACATTTCTTAACTACCCAATCTATTCCAAACATGACTTTTATTGGTAACATTTCAAATGATTCTGAACGGTTTACTACAATAATATCACCGTAGTATTTCTGCTCACTGTAAAGACGGCGTGTAGTCTGATTTTCGCTTGTTGTGACTAATGCAAGTAGGAAATATATTTTATATGTGAACTTATGTTTCTGCCTCATTGTTTCATGCATATAACTACTCGCCCATGTCGTTCGTATCGTTGTCCGTTCTATAAAATTCAATGCGTACGATAAAATTAGAAACATTACATCATATTCTTTATTCACTGTGACGTCGTGTTTATTGCTGGTTTTTTTTTCATTTGAAAATGAACTGCTTCTATTCATAGGAATACTATTTGAAAACAAATTTAACGATGAACTTTTATAATTATTCATATTTAAGGTGATTCATGACTCATTCATAGATACATTTTTTGAAAATGGATTAATTGTTGTACTTTTATTGTATTTGATATCCACGTTCATATCAAATGACTTTACTTTCGAATTTCTCTTCGTTATGGTATAAACTATATCCCTTGCTCTTCCGTACAAATCCATTCTAAGGAAAAGTATCATAAACACAATTCCATAAAAAATTAAACCTCTCATTAGGTATTGAGGCTTGATATTAGGTATCATGATGAAATCGCAAGTTCTGAGTATTTTGATCTAATCGAGTTGCAATTGATGATCTTTGCTCTTCAATACACATTTAAAATTCATTCATTATTTCTATATATTTATATTTTTTTTTTTTTCGGAAAGCTTAAGAAATAAGCGTATTCTAAATTAGTATTAAAATAAAATAATTAAAATATTTACGATTATGCCAATATTTAAACAAAATATGAGATTTGAAAGAAAAAGAATTGCTTTTGTGTCAAAAAAAGTGTGTGCAAGAGGCTTATTATGATTCAAAAGCAGAAATGACAACCCCCGTCTCTTCTCAAACCCTATTACACTCATCACCTGAGTCAAATAAGGAACAACAAGAATTTTCATAATTTCACTACTTGAGGACAAGATTACTATAAATTTGAATATATAACAAATTCTGATACACATTAACCCTGTTCTACTAAATGGCGTTTTCTTTTTGGGTAAGGGTAACCACAAACACTATGGACGAAATGATACTGTCCACAAATATTTGTGTTGGTACGGAAAGTCTTAACCCTCATCTTTATAAAATAAAACCAATTGCGTAATATTACTTTCAAAAATCAAAAAAATCTTAAAATAAAAGGGGTAGCCATTTTTTTATATAATACCTGTCAGTTTCATGATAAAGTCATCAAAATTATATAAATTATTTTTGAAAATTGAAAAAAATACAGATCAAACTATAATGTTTCAAAGTTTCAGTTTCATGAAAATTCTCCCTTAAATGAATGAGACTTTAGGGGGCGCTAAACACCCCACCAACGGTTTCTCGATCTAAAAATAGAATAGGGTTGAAGAAAAATTTTCATTCATATATATATACGTAAGTTGGAAAAGCAACAAAACTGTATTATTACGCATAATTCTATGTTAAAACGTTTAGGAATTGGCTTAGAAGAAATCACCTGAGTAAATTTTTGTATTCTAATTCAACAAAAGATGAAAGAGAACGCTCCATATTTATTTTGAAAGAATACGGAGCGCATTTTGTTTTATTTTCGTTTAGTATGCACAATGTGCAATCGGATCGAGAACAGACATTTGAGAATGATTTAAGTGATGACAAAAACAGGGACGAAATTACATACTTGTAGGAGAAACAGAGTTTGATGGATTATATATTTGAGAAATATAAACCTTGCGAAGGAGAGTCAAAGTCAAAAGTAAGAAACACTCTCAGATGGAAATTTTTGCAATAAAAATTTCAAACACCAATAATTCTAAATTAGTGGCTACTTGCATTTTAATAAAAATATTTATTTTGGGTTGAGATTTTTTTGATAACTTGGACGTATATCTTGGATCTATTGATCCATGGATCAGGAGTTTTACTAAAACATTTTACAGAAACTGATATAAAAGATTTTTATAAATAAAATTATATTCTTTTTCTTTTTACATAAATTAATTATATTTTGTAGATTTTAAGTGAATTAATTATGAAAATGGGGTTTTATAGATTTCTTAACAAATTGGAACTTTCTATGCTAATCAAACAGCTATAACTTGTGATAGAACTCAACCAGAACCAGTCGTATTGAGCTGAAATTTTCACCAGTGACGCGCAAATCCATAAAATAACAAAACCCTAGTTTACAACTCTACACTTTTTTTCTCGAAATTTTGGACAGTTCGTACGAAAGTGTCCAAAATAGGCCCAAAATCTCGACCCTTTTGTCCAATTTGTTAAGGAATCTCTTTAAAACCCCGTTATCATAATTAATTTACTTTGTTTAATTCATTTATAAAAACATTGATGCTACGTTTACCGACTTAGTTATTATGCCGATGATAGAATGAAGTCATCACTACATGGTCGTCATTGGAAAGCATGGTCAACATCTATGAGGAAGGTATTTACAGGTATATGTCAAAAAGCAAGTTTCAGGGGTTCTTATATGCACTAACGATTCGTGTGGCTTTCTGAAATTCTATTCAAAAGCAAATAACATACAATTCAATAAAAAGAAGAATAAGTGGTTGGAAAGGCACTTTCATTGAATGCAGATTTGTGAAAATCTGGGAATTTAGCGATTACATTTATGTGCTATTTTTCCGTAAAATGGTAAATTAACCGAAAACTGGTGTATCTTTTCGAATTTATTGAATTCCATATTAAAGGAATACACTGGGAATCAAAGCTATAAATTTAACTTATGGTCTGTTGATGAAGGCGGTGAGGTATAATTTTTATAACTATTTGACAAAAAAATCCTACAACGCCCTCTTATATTATGAAAAATCCTGCAACGCCCTCTTATATTATAAAAATCCTACAACGCCCTCTTATACTATAAAAATCTCCTAATATAGGTTTTTGACTCAACATTTTATAATTATGTGTATATAGATTAGGGAAAAGTAAGCAACAAGTTTCATCTTGAAATGGTTAAGTGTCGCTATTACAGGATTAGGAATGTTATGGAGATAATATTGTGTAGATGTAATGTATTAGTAGGATTAAGGATAGGCTTTCGCGATTTAATTTATGCAATATCTCCATTATATTTCCGTAAAGTTGTTGGCTAGAAGAAAGGCATACCTAATATTCCTAAGCGTGTAATAGCAATATTGAACCATACATGTTTCTTATATGCTATAAAATTGTAGATCTATTTGAAATTCACTGGTTTGTTCCAACCATCAAAATCAGAGTTTAAAACTTGAATCTTCAAATTTTATCAGTCTGTGTTGTTGTCATACAGTATGGTAAATATCTAACAAGCTAATGAAAAATCTTTTAATACCACATTACTAATCATGCTTCGTAGATGGTGTTTGGGCATCAATTCGAGATGTGTTTGGGGAGGATGCTGTGCGAAATAAAATGGTTTGCTGTGAGAAACACTTTGAATTTTCGATAGATACTCCCATGCTCGACGCAAATGCCCATGTGGAAAAATTTTTTTAGAACTTTCATAACCGTTTAACTTTATATCTGTGTGCAGGGAAGAAAATGGTGGTAGATGTAAAAAAATAGTCTCAACATGTTTGAGTAATATCACGTTGAGTAATAAGGTTGACTTGAAATAACTGCTAAATGTGTTAATAGTCTACAATTGTTGCTAAGAAATGTTGCTAAGATAGTTAAAAGATAATGAAATTTAAAAAGTGTTTACGTAGTTCTTTGTCTTATTTTCTCGTGCTGGATGCTTTCTTGTACCAGGGGGTCAACTTAAATGTTTGTTAAAATACTGCTTGGAGAACTTCTTGATACGTCAGATATACTTATAAAAAAATTCCTTGTTTAGAACTCAATGCTTTCTTAAATCAGTGGTTATGAGATCGACTCCCACCTCTGGCGGAAATTTATTCCCATATTATCTCTGAGTTTCTGAGCGAAACTCCATGCTTAATGCAACGCTAGCTCAAATTGGTCAGGTTGTTTGGTTGAGCGAATTTCGTAGACGCAAATGGGCGTTCTAAGTACTCCAAGACACGCCACATGGGCCCATCTGGAAATATCGTCTCTGCAATTTGTTGGTTCCCCAAGTTAAATATAACATTCTCATTCTCTCTGTCTCTCTACTTGAATGTTATAAATATTTGATCTGACCAATATTGTATATTCCTGCCAAAGAAAAACCAAACGTTATTTATTTAATTCTCTCATTGGACTTGTCTTATGTATGCCTGATAAAAAAAAAATATCAACGAAGGAGGCTGTGTGTGCTTAATGCTAGTCGAATATTGAATTGGGCGCTTGTGCATAGTCGTGTATTGATGGATTACATCATCACAAAAAACATTTTTCGTTGTTTTTGGTCCTACAGTATGAAAATCTTTGAATCAAACGAGTCGGTTCACTCTAGGCCCAATGAATGTGAATTTTTTAAAATATATTTTTTATATATATTAAGTATTCTTTAGAAGGAAACATCTTTAACAATTATTTCATTCTCCATCTTAGAAAAAATAATATTCTTCTTTAAGAAATTCCTTATAAAATAATATATAAATAATAAGAAATAAATTTCAACAATAGAATAGAATCTTGAAGCTCCATCGTAACAAAAAGTCATAAAAACCGTTAGTAAGATGAAGGGTAGCGACTCACCGTGTCCATTCGATTAACAGTCATTACATCATTTAAGAAGTACTTTGATCTCAACGTTACCGAATATTAAAATACTGTTGGACAAACGAACCTCCAAGTCGTTGGAGAAATTCAGCAACAATTATGGCTCATAAATAAGAGCAAACGAGTGATCTAAAATATTTCAGTCCATTTAACCTCAAACCTGAAATCGCACTTTGGCATTTATCGATAAAACTAATAATATAGAAATCAACATTTAAAAAAGATTTCAGTCTGAGATTTCAGGATTCACAAAATCACTTGTTAAACCACGCTAAACTGAAACAAAAGAATTTAGCATGATTGATCAGCTTGGAAAATACATTTGGTGATGGCAACACAATATTCCAGATTCCGCAATAAATTTAGTTATGCGACTAAATGATGAATTCTCAGCTGTTTTTCAATATCACTCTCAACTAAATATCTTACTACCCATCCTGTAAAAGTCAAATGAGGTGTTTTACATGGAGACAGTCTATTCCTGTTGGTTGTAACCTTTGTAGCTATAAACACAGAAAAGTTTCAATTCGATTTTCGTATAATATATACTTCGACAAAACAAATCTTGGCCATTATTTGAGTTAATGAAATATATTTAATTGTAAGTTGGTTTAAATGAAATTATTAATGTTTTAAATTTGAATCACTAAAACATGTATTAAAATTAGTTCAAACAAACGAATAAATTATAATGAAGAAATAAATTCAAATTAATATTTTATTGCTTGATTTGTTGGTATTGAATCAAACAATGAAGTTTTTTATATAAAAGCAAAGCATGTAAATACCTGTTTCTATTAAAAATTTATTATATTTATTTATTTATTTTTTTTTTTAATCTTTTATTCATGATATTTGATCAACATGAATGCTATTACAAAGAAAAACCTAAAATACATCATCAGAGAAAAAGTGATTCAACCGTTATACATAAAGTTTTGTCCCTCTATCGTGGGTTATACATAAAGTTTCGTCTTTCTAACTTAGAGGTTATAAATAAAGTTTTGTCTTTGTTCCTCTAATTTATGGTGTTATACTTTTTTTTCTCTAAATTGAAGGTTATACATAAAGTTTCGTCCCTCTAACTTGGGGGTTATACATAAAGTTTCTACCCTCTAACTTGCATGTTAAAGTTTTTTCCCTGAGGTTGAGATTCCACACTTATTTAATACGTTTTTTGTTGTAAATCTTTTGCGATAGAAAAAATCAGATGCAAAAAAAGCGCATTAAAAATAGTTTTCCACCTGAAATTATATAGAGCTATAAAAATTACTTAGCTTAAACAATTCTTACCCGTCAAAATAAATATAATTTTTCTAGACAATTGATTTAAAATAGCAAATATATAGATAAATTTAAAATACCATAAACACTGACTCTGAAACATCATAATGATAACAGTACAATATCTAAAAGTTGTATTATATAATCTATGATGTAACAATCGAGATTCAAAGGCTAGATATTTATAACATGATTATTTTTTCCTAATGATAAGAAGATTTATATCTTCTAGAACATTTGAAAGTTATAGCAGTTACAGAAATAAAAAAAAAACAACTCATTTTCACAATCCAATTTCTGTTTAAAGCAATGTAATAGATTTGTTTTTTATCAACTTCAAATTGCTAATGCCTTCAAGAATTTTTTTGGAAATCTTTCAACCAATCTTCTAAATATCCTTCCAAGAGCAGTAATTGTTTATAATAGTCAAATAAACTAAATTTTTTTGGCCATATGAACATTTCTAAGGAAATTGAATTCTCAAGGGTAACTCAGGAAGTAGTTAGAAACATACCGATTTAAAATTAAGTCAATAGGGTCTGATGAAACATCATCTATATTCTTTAAGGACGGATGTGCTTATATTTTGAAAACACTCACACAAAAAATAATTCTTTCAATCAGGACTAACACATATCCAGGTGATTGCAAACGACCTAAAATTGCTCAGTTGTTTAAAAAAGGGAGCAAGACGAAAAAACTACAGGACCCATTACTTTATTTGTTAATCGAATAAAATTTTTGAAAAAGTCATTTAAGATGAAAATTGTTTGTAGAAAGTAACATTATATATAAATTTTTCAACAGATATGTTTGTCAAATCTTCATGATAGAATTGCAATAGGCTTTGAAAAGGGATGCTACATTGGAATGATCCATATAGATCTCCAAAAGGCCTTTGATACATACTTATTTACTTGCTTGCTTGCTTACTTACTTATTTACTCACTCACTCACTCACTCACTCACTCACTTACTTACTTACTTACTTAATTATTTACTTACTTATTTACTTACTTACTTATTATACTTATATATGCGAAGTTATGACGTTATTTTTAATGATCAATAGAAAAAAAATATTTCTCCGCATATCTGCGTCGTTGAAATTATTCAAAAGTTTATAAAGTCACCCTTTTATTAAAGAACTAGCCACAGAGATGACCCCACGACCGTTTTCGTCATCCACCGGCAAAATCAATCTACATTTCAGCAATAAATTTAAGGTAGACATCTTATACGCCATTTTTAACTCGTCTGGAAACATAGAAAAATTTTAAAGAAAACTTTTATAATCATCTGTGGTTTCCACAAAGTTGATATGCAATATACACCAATTTAAGAATTTATAAAGCATTAAACTTGCAGGAAAGCACAATAACATGATATTAGGTGAGCGTTACGATAAATCTGAGATGCTACAATCTCATAAAATATAAGACTTTTCGAAAGTTTGAAAGAATATCGAGCACCAATGACACTTCAATTATTCTAAAATTAAGGTTAACCTGAGCAGCAAACTTTATAATTACCTTTAGACTTTCACCTTTAGAACTTAGAATCTTTGCAGTGATGTTTCGCGCCGAATTATAAACATTAGTCTTTAAAGTAAGTTTCAACGAAAATTTTAACCTTTATGAGTGCTGATTTCTCGCATAGTTTCAAAATCTCTTTTGTATGTTTGTAGCTTTTGTTTGATCAATTATTAAGGTATTTAACTACAGTTGTTTATAGATAAAAGATATTTATAGATATTTAAGGTTAGCAATTATGAACACACTGCAGACGCACACGGCGAATTTTTTTATGATTTAATAGTGTTATGTTAAAGTTAGTAGGGTTAGGATTTTAGGGTAAGGGTATACTATTTCCTTGCATCCAGTGACATAGGTGCGAAATGACTGATAAATTAAAACGACTGGTATAGTCCTCATAGCCTCACTCACTTTAACATAATATCATTTCTTCTTACTTAGAAATTCGCAGAGTACTTCTGCAGAGTGTTATTGCTAACAGGTATTAATAGGTATTAACAGGTTTAATAGGTATTAATGCAATCCGATAGATTTATATTACCATGGTATACGAATATGCTGGAGGTGATTTATTTAGAGTATATGCATCCTTTACCAGGATGTGTTACGATAGCATATAATTTTTGGTAAAGCAAGAAATTTTAAGGTTTTTATTTAATTAACCATGGTGCTTTGAGGCATCAACTAAAGCTTAGCTTTCTATTCACACTTTTGCTGTTAAGGTGAATATGAGATAAATTATACAAAAGTAAGATTTTATTTTATATATTTAAATTTTAAAACAAAAATATCAGTTTCAATTCGAGTAGACCTGTTTCTTCCACCCAAAAGATTCAACGAATTTCATTTTCAAGCATATATTTGGTAAAAAAACTTACAGCCAACAAAAAAAAAAAGAAATTTAAGAGATGGAAAATAAAGGAAATCGTAAATGTCAAACCACTTGGGTGTAAAGACGTGTAAATACTTTCACCGCTGCTGTTGAAAGCTTGTATTTGAGCGAGTAATATGACATTGTGATTCCTATGCTGGAGAAAATGAAAGAAATAAACACGCTTCTTAAAGATATCCCCTTTGTAAAAAAAAATCAAAACTCAACAATTGACGCATACGTTTCTGAAAAACAGGCCGTGAAAAATTCAGATCTCGACTCTGAGTAAGAGAAAAATTAGTTGCAACTTGCCTTATAGTGACTTTGCCTGGCTGTATGTTAAGTAAATCTCTTATGAACAATAAAGGAAAAATTGGTTTGAATAAAAAATTTTCTGGTTAAGATGAAACACATTTTTTTTTTTTTAGAAATTTGAATTTTACACACGGTAAAAGGTTATATTCGAGCTTGAATATGACTAAAATATGAAGTCAAAAATATTTTAGGTAAGGCTCTAAATTTTTCATAAAAAAAAAAAAAAAACGCCTTTAAATTATCTTTCTTTTAAATTGAAACATGAAGTTAAATTGGATCATGCTTAAACATAGTTTTTGGAGGAAAAATGAACGTTAGATTATGTTGCATTATTATTGTTTACTGTTTATTAGTTCAAAAATATATATTATAAAAATATATAAAATATATTCCGCAATTATATTGAAAAATTCTAAACAGATTTGTTGTGATAATTTTTTAAACTTCCGGTATAACGGCAAACGAACAATATTTTTAAAAATAATTGTGTTTGTCAACTCAGGCATTTAAAATTATTAAAGAGATAAAACGCATGTCATGAGTTATAAAATTTTATTGAGCGACTTGATTTCGAGCCTACGCTATTCCTATAAAAACCTTAAATTTTTAATTGTAACTAGCCTGATGATAGGAGCAGCATGACTCCTGAAACGTCGCTCAATAGAATTTTATAACTCATAACATGCGTTTTATCTCTTGAACAATATTTTGTTTAGACGTCTATTAGTTTATCTCCTGAAGTTTTATCTTCCGACTATTTGTCTTTTTATCATGTTTTCTCTGATCACAGGTCTTCCCACATTTTATGTTCCATTTATTATACCTTCCAATATTATGACAATTGCTTTTAAATCTATTTGTCGAATGTTTGACTTCTGACAGTTTATCTTCTGACTTTTCGTCTTCTATTCATTTTATTTTCTGACAGTTTGTCTTTTAATCATTCCGCAGAAGTTGTCAATAAAACAAAGATCTATTGCAATTTGTAAGAACCTATGAAGAAATATTCCTTTTAAAAAACATCTTTATAAAAAATAAAATAAACGGGTTCCGTTTTTAAACAACCCCTCTAAACAACATCGTTATATATGAAAAAAAAAAAAGAAAAAAAAAACTCTCCGAAAATGTTCTCAACTTAACATTGCTTAAATACAACTATAACTTAAATACAACTCGTATTAGCCCAAGACTTAATCCTATCTGCGACATTTTACTCGTTTGTCGTAGTGATGCACAGCTTCCAAGGTCAATCCATGTATTTGGACGTTTATTATTTTCAAGTACTTTCATCCAATGCGTTACATGCAAGTTATCGGAGCTACGAGTATTGAAAACCTAACAAATTAATTAAAAATTGATTAGCGAGCACCAGAAGCGCACCTTTTATTAGAGAAGGGCTTAAAAAGTATGGCCCGAAAGGGAAAAAATATTATACACCACCCATTACATAAATTTCATATATCTATGAAAGCCTGTGCTTTGTTTCAGAGAGCAAAAGTTCAAAAAGAAACAGGTAATATAGCTCTACGTTTATATCCTTGCAGTTAATATAGACTCTTCAGGTCACGTGACAAAAATCGTCAGAAGAATTATGATTGCTTTTGAAGAAATTTCTCGCTTGGAAGTCATATTATTATGATCTGAGAGACACTTATTTCCAGATTAATTTGGATACATCAGGGTTGTTTTCATGAAAAGAATTCTTTCCAATGTAGTAGCTTAAGGTCTAAACTTCAAAATTCTGACTTTTAAAAACAGAAGTGACACTCTGAATCGTCTAAAAATCGACAAGGAAAACTTCGAAGGTGCTAAATCGAAATTCTATAGCCTCCAATTTAAACATCCAGTCCTATATCTTTTCAAAAATTAGGTTGTATTTACTTATCCCTATTGTATCTGTATCCTAAATTTTTATTTTATTTTCTGAATATTTCTCACCCTTGCCGTGATTTTTTTAATTCTAGCGGCTATTTTGTTTTTTGCATAACTGATATATTTTACTTATTTATTGCCTCAACCGCATTATAATATTGGTTTATAATGCCTAATGTTATAATTAAAAT
Organism: Euphysa ruthae; assembly: GCA_035046665.1. Taxonomy (NCBI): domain Eukaryota; kingdom Metazoa; phylum Cnidaria; class Hydrozoa; order Anthoathecata; family Corymorphidae; genus Euphysa; species Euphysa ruthae. The sequence goes on from JAUZNK010052685.1 coordinate 11,663, forward strand.
AGTTAATAGCTGATTATAGATAACAGTTGAAAATGTAAGCATACACACCGGAGAGCAGCTATAACAGCGCTACGCGCCCCCATAAACAACAAACAGCAATGATAGGTATCTGGTGTTGGGTACGTGATGGTAGTCTCGGTGACTATTTTTTTTTTATGGTATTTTGCTTTTTGTCAATAGTGGAATGGCTAAAGCTAGATAGCTAAAAACTAGCTTGATTCTTTAGCGGATAAAGTTCCCAGTTCTCCTCGCTAGATGGCCAAAACATTTACATGTATATAATTGTTATGGTGAAATTGGTATTGCATTTGCATTTGTAAATTTATTATTTATATTTATTTAAATTTATTATAAATTATGTTATTATTTATTAGCTATCTTTAAAATGCATACATGTAAAATACCTAACCAGGAATTCAATTTTTTCACCATTAAGCTCCCAAGAAGAGTCTCAAAAGTTTTTAAACTTCATCTTTGAAATAGCTTTTGTTTGTTTTTACGATACTTTATTGTTATAACCTTTTGTCCCCCATGAATATTTCTCACGTGGAAAACAGAAGCTAGATTTTTAGTTCACATTGCTGATTTATAAAACTGTTACATATAAATTCAAATTCTTCAAACCAAAGAAAAACACATGAACAGCGTGAAGTATCAACGCAATTGAGAAACAGAAAAAGGAGTTGTTAGTAAATTACAAGCAAACCGTTACCGTTACCTTTACCTAGCATAACACTTGCAAAAGCGAAACATGATGCTCACATTCTTGAACAAAAAACATCTCTTCTCATTGGAAAGGAGATTCATCGTAAGGTACAAGAAATGTCGGTGTTTAGGCGAGATGAAAAGTGTTTCAAAAATGGTGGATAATCCAAATTGAAGGTTGTTCATTATCGTTTATGAGTCAGATCCTGAATACTTTCCGTTGTCGTTAGATTTTGAAAAAGGAGATCTCATCATTTTGTGAGCTTGAAATTAAAATTTTTTTTTGGTAAATAATAATACAGAATATCTAACAAAACAACTGTCCAACGTTAAGTACGTGTTCTTGGAAAAAAACATAAAAAACATAATTTTGTGTGGACAGAACATACTTTTAAGTTTAGCTTTATACGAACTAGTTTCTAAGTGAGATTCTTGTAAAATTATAATAATATGTTTGGTATAACAATTAATCAGTTGGTCATTCAATTATTTGTGATACATTTCATTATTTGGATACATTTACACTGGACAAAGGGTTAGGTTAAGCAAATTTCATACTGAAGTTTTAGATGATCCTTTCGTGCTATTGTCAACAGGTAATATTTTTTATTACAGTATGACTTCTTAATAATTGTTAATAATATTGTGAGAATAGTAAATGTATCTAAAAAAATTATTGAAATATGAAATAAAACAGGGCAAGATTAAATTAATCAACAGTTTATTGGTTGCACGTTTTGAACCAACATTTTATAAAATAAAAGTCTGAGTATAATAGTTTACTATCAGGACATATCCTGTACATACACAAAGAATCGAGGTATTCTGGGAAAATTTAATTTTTTAAAAAGAAATTTGTTAAGTTTCTTTGAGACATGAGACAATGGTGTAAAAATTCACATAAATACAATCATGTCAACTTTTATTCTATGAAGGTTTATAACATAAGTATATCGTTGACGGAATTACACACATGTTATTAGGCCAGGTGGGAAGATTGTTGTTGTCAGTCTCTGAAGTGGCACTCGTTGGATGAAAAATTGATTTCAAAATGGCTCATGAAAAATGAAAGCAACATTATGTGTCAACCATTGTATTAAATTAACTTTCCGTAAACTATTCGATTCCGTAAATTATGCATTTGGTTTGCAAAGTACACACCAAATTTGGGGGCGCTCCAAAATTAAAAAAGATTTCTCTTGGTTAAGCAATCTTTTGTTTTACCTTAATCCTTATGTGTATGTATACATGAATTCACTTCTATCCTCTTCCAGATTTTTAGATTTTTAAATAGAAATAGTCTTGCACATTACCCAACACAGAAATATCTGGAAATTTTTGACAAAAATTCCTTGATAATATAGGCTGAAAAATGCAATCAGCTGTCTACTATTAAAGTTAATATAACTCGAGAACCGCTTGAGTACATAAAATGCTTAAACTATCATCAAATAGCTATTGGTGAGGCTTTTTGGAGGTGTAGTTAGTTTTAACTCAATCCAAATTTTAAAAATCCACCTGAAGAGCCTATCCAATAGCTATAAGTTTTAGCAGTAGGTATACTGACAAACTTTAAAATTTTTATAAAATAATAACAAATAATGCAATGATAAAAATTTTATATATGTATAATTTAAAAAAATTTTTTCTTTTTTTTTAGATCCACGAATATGAAGAAGTTTAAAATTAAGCCCTTGGGAAAAGATCCACAAGTGACTAAATTGAGTGTTAGGAAAAAAAAGAGTGAAAATTTCAAAATTTCACCTGTATCAACAAATTTGAAGTTTATTTCTGCAGAAAGAAGTTGATGAGCACCATCCTTCCAACTCCTTCTAAGATCTTCATTACACGAATATTTAGGAACCTTGGTGATCCAATGATTAGACTAACACCATTGGGGTGGACATGCAGTGGGGTATTTGGACATAAATCTGACTTTCATACTTGTCACACTAGAACCCTTTTTAAATGTAACTGACGTTGACAAAATCAATAGTACTCAAAAAAGGTTTTGGTAAATGGAAAATATTTTTGCTTCTTCAGAGATGGAGTCTAGTGGTATTAAAGACAAATTGGCTTTAAATCAAGTAAAATATTCACTCAAGTTTGTGGATGGACTTAATTAAGTTGGAACTCCTTGAAAGCGGATCCGGAAAATTTACCGAATAATTTTGAAATGGCATTAAAACGACTAAAGGGTAAAACAGAAAAACGTCTTAAAAGACAATCTGATGTGGCAGGAATAGACAAAAAAAAAAAAAAAAAAAAAAAAGTTTTTGCCTGAAAAAAGTTATATTCTAAAAGTAAAGCTATATGATAAAGAAAATTAGTGGCTACTTCCTCATTTGATGAGGAATGATCATTTGATGACGAGACAGCTAAAGTGTAACCACATTTGATGCTGCAGCAAAGTTTAATGATGTTTCGCAAAATGAAGAAATTCATCAAGGAACAAAATTTCAATGTGATTTTTTTACTATTCTTTTGCGAGTTCAAAGAAATTCGGTTGTATTTATTGGTGTGCATACAAATCAAGTTGAATACAAACGATCGAAAGTATCTCTGATTTCCTTGGAGAGATTTTGAAGAAGAAACAAATCATGAGCTACTGGAATTGACAAGAGTTGTTTTTGGCGTTAACTGATCTCCATGGACTTGTTCGAAACTGAAGGGAAGGCTTTTACACTTTATCATGAACTCATCAAACTTTCGGGAAAAGCAGGAATGCATGCTTTCAAATTCAACGAAAGTGATGGAAAGTATTCCAACAGAAGATAGAGCAGCTAAAGTGGATATATACAGAGAAGACTTACCAGCGCTAAAAACATTGGGAGTAACTTGGGAAGTGGCTAACTACTTTTTTACGTTGCACCACAAAGTTCCATCAGAACCAGTAACGAATAAATGGTTACTGTTAAAGTTTATTTTAAAACTTTTCGATCCACTTGGGTTTTATAATATTTTTTACATTAGACACATGTTGTAAAAGTGGTTCTCTTGACCAAAATCATAAAATTGATAAAAGACCCAAATAAATACGGTCACTTTCATCACTGAGATATAGCAGGGGAAAATAAAATAAGTTATAAGTCTTTAAGATAAAGATTTAGATAAAGATTTGGATGAAAATCAGTACGATCTTCCTTTAACGGTTGATGAATAGTTTTAAAAATGATGACCTTAAAGAGATTAGTCAATGGAAATGTTGACGATTTCCTTTAGGGGTTAAACTAATGTTGTGCCTATCTTTGCGAAGCTTTGTGTTTGTGTGATAACGTAAAGGTTTATTATTCTTTTTCTCGTTTTTATATTTGGTATGGGCAAAACAAGCACTGAAATTTAATGTCAGTACATTGTTGATGTG
>JAUZNK010052696.1:0-10650 GCA_035046665.1 Euphysa ruthae
ATATATTATTGGTTGTTACCATACACCTTATGACTTGAGTGTTCGTTTCCAGAGTATTAAATCAGCAGATAGTCGTTAATTTTTTCTTTGCTCATTTTTTCCCAACATCGCTTTAATTTGTTTTCTGCCCCAATGAATTTTGTGCCTTTATCACTTCTGATAGATTTTCTGTTTCCTCTTCTGGAAATTAGCCTTCTTAGTGAAAAAAATAATTGAATCTGTGGTCATCAAAGCTACTGATTCAAGATGTACAGTCCTGGAAACTTTAGATAAATATTATGCCATGATACTTAATTTCACTATATCTGTTTTTAATTGTAAAGTGGCCGAATAAATCACAACCACAATAGTTGAATTCTTTCTTCTAGATATGATAGCTAATCTTTTTTCATAATTGTGTAATTCATTACGGTTTTTTTTAGATCTTCTTTGTTTAATGCATAATCTGATATGTGGTCATTCCAACTTCCTGTGTGGCTCAAAGAAAATCGTGTCTACGAACCATTGTGAGTTAGAAATCAAATTAATAACATGACATGAACGGATCCAACTTTATTTACCAATCTTACGTAAATGCAGTGCCCATGCCCGTTTTCGGATGGATCAGAGAAATGGTGTAATCTTGCATCGATCATTTGATGTTGATGGGTGTAATACATCATGGTACTTTTATATTTGCTAGTAAATGGTGTTTCCATTTCTTTTATTTTTCCATATATCTTGGTTGTAGAATTATATCCTAGTCATTATCATTACTTGTTAGCAATTGAAGAATGAGTTTCCCTTGAAGTAAAAATGTATGTCAAAGTGCCTTTTCATAAGGTGATGTGCTATCTCCAATAGCGTAAAAATATTCTTCTCTTATGTGTTGGTATTTTTTTCGCCACTTCTGCTTTTTTACTAACAGATTTGGTTAGATGAAAACCATCGGTTTTAAAATTTTTTGTTACATTATCGACCAACTTCATAATTGATTCTAATGCATCTTCTGAATTTTGCATGTCATCAATATAGAAGTTATTTAGAAGAGTAGAGGCTGTTTTTTCAGTTTCTGTCCCAGATTGTCTTTTGCATTGTTTGGTGATGCTACAACTAGGCAACAAAGTACATATACATGCACATTCATAGCATGTTATTGTGAGTTTTTATTATTGTTATCATTAGGCAACCAACCAAACTTTAAGAACATCCAATACTTTTTTGGAATCTAAACTTGGTAAAACATGGCTTCAGTATCTTCTTCATAACCTTCTCTGAACTTTAACAGTACTTCAACTAAGATTAAATCTGTAAGATTTTTGTTAAATCTGGATGTTTTAGTAATGTTTTGTTGAGGCACAGAAGTTAAAATCTTTTTAACAAAAATTTGATCACTGTAATCCGACTATTATATTAATTACTTTTTTCATCCACATTTAGCTGTAAATCTTACCCCATGACTATTACTATTATCTGTCCATAGAGATTATATCTTGTCCTTTTAACCTCTTACAAATCTTAATGCAGCTCTTCTCTCTGCCTGTATTCCTGAACATAGCACACAACAGATTTACAGATTTATCTGCTCATTGTCATCTTAACTATATCACCTGATCACCTGATTAACATTAGCTATCCTTATAGTTTATTAACCTGTGGAAAATATACCTTGTTCTCTATTATATTAGCATCTTAAAGAAGTATATTTAAAGGTAGTTTCATAATCAGTTCAGATTTTTACATTATGCCATGCTTTTGTGAACTTATAGGTTTTTTTATGTAGGACTTCATGCGGCTGCTAATTCATAAATGCATATGTTTGCTGTATTTTTTCTGTTTCTTGGGATGTTAACATAGTGCTTAAGGGTTTTTATATTTTGGTTAAATTTTTTTTCCAGAGGTATTGAATACTTTGCCAATTAAAATAGCTCATGATGCGCCAAGGTATGTTGATCTAACTATTGCTGGACAAGGAAAATTTGACAATGATTCCATTTGGGTATTCAAAAATGAATCGAAGTACATTGCAGTTAAGAAACTTGGTCTCAGCTTATTTATTGAAACAGACAGACCTGTATATAAACCTGGACAAACAAGTATGTTTTTAGTTTTGTTTTTGATTTAACTGAATGCTTGACAGTGAAATATCAAACAAGCATATTGTTACTTTAAAGAGAGAGTTTCAGCTTTACAATTGTATTATTTTTTTCTGCTTGGTGTGTGCCAGGCCTTGTGTATTATTAAGCAGTGGTGTTATTTTGCATCATGCTATTGTTATAATGGTTGGAAAAACATAAAGCATAGTAATATTTATATTTATTTATATTTAATAATTATATTTGTTAAACTATTAAATATTTAGTTTTTCAAGCCTAACTTAAGATATGATTAACTTATCTCTTGCTGTAATAAGTTTTGACTTTATCTGCAAGGGCAAGTTCTTTTGATTGTAATTTTGTAGTTCTAAGTTTGCATTAGAGTGTCTTCTTACTACCTTCTATCTGTCTGGAAATATATAGCACTTTATTTAAAATTGAAAAAGTGGGTAAATTTAATTTTTTGAATTAAAAAAAAATTAAAGAATATGGTGAATAACTTGGTAATAAAGAAAATACAAGAAATGCCAAGGCCTTGCTGACATTAGTCTTACAGAGGAATATTTTTCTCAAAGTCATTGCCTTTAAATACATTTTTACTTCTTTATTATCATTTTGATATGTTTCGGCAATTTTTGAGTTTGAACTAATGATATTGTTTTCATGTTTTACTTGAATTATTATTTTATTGGCATTTATTGGAAGAGCGGAAGCGTATGCATGGTAAAAATTCAACTAGTATTATGGTTTTGAAAAGTTTTTTGAATAGGTTAAATATTATCTTTTATCAGGAGTTTTTAAATATTGAGCATAGCTCATGAATATAATTGCATCTATAAATAATGTGTCACCTATTGGCCAGTCATACTGTCTCTTTAAAATTATGCGTGCGTCCAAGGAACATTGATTTTTAAGTATTCTGAAAATCATCTTATGGACATATATAAAGTTTTATTGCTTGAAAGTAATATTTAAATTTATTTAGAATTTGATGCCTGTTTGAAGCATCTTAATAACTAACATAGGTCGGTGGATAGTTTGGTTTAGTTTGCTAAATATGATTAGCTAGCAAAATTTCTTAACTAGGAATAAATTGTTTACTGTTCCAAACATTCCACAGTAATGATTCAGACTGGATTATCAGAAGATTTTTCATTTGTGATTAAAAATGTAATGATGCAGTAACATGATGATTATCAATATAAAATTTCATTGGTTATATTATGAAGAAGAAATGTTTTTCATAGATATGTAATTATATTTATAAATATAAATATGTAATTTTGTATATAAATGTAAATATATAGTATTTATGAAATCAAGGTTGTCCAGGCTTTTCAATCCACCTTTTATCACAAAAAAAGTTTTGTTTTTTTCTTTAAATAACCTCTAATGGATCTTTGACGTTTTTTTTGCTGATAGCTGCTAAATTATGAAATTTAGAAAACTTAGGCGCACATAACATTAAGTAGTTAGCTAGAAAAATTTAATTTTACATGTTTTAGTCAAGATTTTCTGTACAGTTATTATTTTTTCATGTTGAATCTGATCTAAAGGAATAAAAAAACCTTTCAAATTTTAGTGATTTTCTTTCAGTGATGCTACATTGATTGTTTTATAATTGTGGCTGGAATTAAAGGGGGATTAAAGGGGACTGACTGGACGAAAGCGTCAAACTTTCATGATAGCTTTGTTATATTGTCATAAAAATTCAATGGATCAATTTTTTTAACAAATTTGATCCTCAAATCGATCGCCGGTAAATCTTTTCACAAAATAACTAAAAAATAAAAAAATGTGACTTGTTAATACTCCACTGCACATACTTTTCTTATATGATAAGTGAAACAAAATACTCCTCCTGTTTGTTTACATTCCACGACCAGTTAACTTTAAGTTTTTGTTTATTTTAAGGAGCATCATTTATAAAACATGCAAAAAATTGACGAGGGTAGAACAAATATAATCAAGAGCTTTAAAATAACAATTTTTATCGTTAATTGCAGGTTAAGTTTCACTTAAAAGAATGAAAGAGCCAAGTGTTTTATATATCTGGTCGTCAAAATACAGAATTAAACCCTGGCACATAAAAAATTAAAAATAAAATTTAAATTCTAAACATAGTTGTTACCATAGTAAGTTAATTTCCTCATAAGCAAGTGCAAAGAAGATTTGCTTTGTAGCATTTTCAACATCTGCATTCTTTTTTTGCAATAATGGCACGTAATTATTACGTTTTATCAATTCAGAATCCATTTTGGTAAAAATTGTCACTTTCTAATTTCCAGCTAAACAAATTTGGAGAAGGAACAACTAAGCTAAAATTTAGACAAAATTGATGACTGGTATATTGCACGCTGGATGTGCAACGCTACTGGATCCTTTGAAGGTGGTAGATTTTCTAGGCTTTGTCTTTTTTACTTTTTTGATAGAATTATGACTTAGTATCGCATCCAGATGTTGCATGGAAAAACTAAAGTGACACTGAAACCTCAGCTCCAATAGAAACAAATGTCTCATTAATGTTAAACAAAACATAGTCTTTACCAACTCCAAACGCAAGTATGAGATCAAGAGATTCACATTTTTTTATGAGATGAGTATATCGCTATCTACTGTCCTAACCATTTTCTTGTTTGAATTTTTTTCTAAGGCATGAATAATATGCATTAATATACGAGTATCAGCAATGTCAGAGTCATTAAAGTCATTTTTGTGGTACATTCAAAATTATGATTTCATTGTCTGTTAAATAATTTTTTCGTTCAAGAATACATATAACTCAGTTTTATTTTTAAGATCTCTAAAAATTCGTATTAGTTATCTGGTATTTTTGTCTGTGGGTTTACTTTTCTTCTAATACCTGATCCAGATTTTTGAAGTATTGACTCTTTTAAACTATTCTCATACTTATATCTCATACTTATTCCAAACAATCGATACAGTTAACTGGTTTTAATTCACGTTTCACAGAGGGTATATGTTATCGGCATAATCTTCAAAAGTTTTTACTAATATTGGTTTTACTATATGAATATGCCTGCTCTATCAGGTATTTTACATTTAATATAGTTATTTTCAGGAAAAATACAGATGGTTGATAATAGCTAATAATATCTGACTTTCTACAACTTCTAAGTTTACCTCCATTTGATAATGATGGTGGGTGAAGCTGATTTTTGTCACTAAAGAATATTGAAGGATCACCTTCCCTACGTTGATTAGCAATGTAAAGTCTTCTAAACAACTCAACTTTATTTTTCAATCTCTTGAATATGTGTTTTTGTTCTTTGCCATTCTTTTAAACAGTGTTAATTTTTTTTTTTTTTTGTAGGGTTGTGTACTGATATTCCATCTTTGTGTAAATTGGTTTGATATTCTTGATAGAGTTTTTTTCCAGTTTCTTCAATCATTTTTAAAGATGAAACAGATGATTTGCCTAAGCAGTCTCTTGTGCGTAAAACAAGAATATCTCATCCTAAATCTAAGTATGGGTTACCATAATAACAAAATGTTTTTGTTAAATTTCTTTTTCAAAAGTACTTTGTATTGATGCTTTTTCCTCACGATCTCGAAAATCATTATTATTTTTTAGGTCTCCTATGAAGTTAGCTTGTTTTTTGCTGTGGTCCTGAAATTATCCATTTTTCGATGCTGTTGAATTTTTGGTCAACACAATTATGCCATCTTTTTTATTTATTTTGGCATTCTTCAGCTCGCATGATCAAGAGAAATAGTAGAAAACCAATATTTTGTTTTCTGGCCTGCGACAGTATATTTTTCATCATGAAATGAAACAGAAGTACTGCATTTTACCCTAAAATACTACGTGCGGTTTTTTACACCAAATGGCTATATAGTATCATTGAAACCAATTGTGGAATCATTGATAAAATATATTGACAGTTTTCACAAAAGGAGCTGCAAAATGTGATATAATTTTCAAAGAGCTCACGTCTCGCATACATAAAACAAAATTTCATCTTCATGGAAGTCTCTTTTATCTCTTTTATTTAATACTTCAGTCAAAAGTTTCTTCATTCCGAGTGGGAAAACTTGTGCTTTGCTTTTCCTTTTTTCCATTTTTCTTGGGCTCCATACAATTCAAAACAGTTTAAAATAGTTTCTTTAAATACTGCTTTGTTAACTTCTTTTATATCTTGTCCTAGCTCTTTAATTCTATTTTCGTAAATCGTTCACAGCTATTTATACTTAAACAATTTAATCTTCGATTTTGTCTTCAGTGTGAGCTAGTAATTCAATGACAGCTCGCGCCTTTGCTTTTTCAAATACCAAATTGGTTGCACTATGTTTTTTTTGGACTGCTATTTATTCCGATATCTTATCAGACATGTTAAACGATACTTTATTTCAAGCGGCGTACAATCCTTTCCTAAATGACAAATATAATTGGTAATTATTGTCTTTAAAATAAACCTTTTGTCAGATATAGGTGCCAATATTTTTCTTTTGTTATTTTTGTCAACAAAACAACCCATAATGCAACAATTGTTGCATTGTAGGTTGTTTTAGAGAAACCAAAAAAAGGAAATATAATGGCACCTGTATCTGGCAAAAGGTCTATTGTCATGTTAGAGTAACAGTAAAGACGTAACACAGCTATGTTAATTGTCGTTTATAATTAGGAATGTACAAACACTTGCTGAGAGAAAGGATGAAAATAAAATGTGAAGCAATAGAACTAATTCATTATCCATCAGGCTGTTGTAGCATTAATCAATATTCTGATTTACCTGATAAACATCCAACAAAACATTTTTTTACCAACATGTCTTTACTTCGCCTAAATTCCCGTACAAATTCTAGTTTTTTATTTTTGACGTCAATCTATTTAAACAAGATGTGTAAATTTTTAATGACACGAATCATGATACCTTGCTGAGTTTTCTGCTAGGTAATTGGCTGATTTTTCATAGACAAAATCTGCGGGAATGTGATTAGATTTAAGTTTTTTGAATTAGTTGATAATGTTTAGAAATGCTGCGGTATACTAAAAGTCACTATTTTTTCGCTCTTTAATTCTTATAGCAATCAGTTAGACTAGATTAAGTCGTTCTTGTGATACTTTTCCATATAATCTATTCTAGCAAATAAAAAGTAGGAATACTGAAGCATAATTATATCATAGTGAAAGGATGTCATAATTTCTTTCCCAGGCTCCTAAAATTTTGTTCTTGGGAAAAATAATAATAATTTTGGTCCTTAGAACTTATTTTGAAAATATGGTGCTTTTGTCCGCCCAGTCCCCTTTCTTCTTATTTTTTGCCATAATTCCCCTCACTATATATAAATAATCCTTTGTATATTCAATCTTATATGGAGGTATCCTTACTTTATATGTTAGAGTTAAAGTATTGCCAACTTTATTCTAGTTAAAATAGTTCTTATCTAATTTCAAATTATCCATAGGTGTGAAAAGATTCTTTCTTATCAGGCTGTTAATTCTTATATATTATAGTTGTATAGTATATATAGTCTTATCTACTTATAGTTAGGTTTTTAGTCTAGATGATAATAAAAATCATGATGATAATGAAATTTTTGAAGTTCCAACTGTTTGAAATTGATAACTTAATTTCTGTTCTCTCCACAACTATTCAATTTTTTTTTTTTTAAATTGTGGTTTCAGATTTTTTCCTGAGCCTGGATCCAAATTACCGTAAATTAAAATATTTTTAGTTCTAAATTAAAATATTTTCAGTTCTAAATTAAAATAGTTTTAATTATAACTTAAACTAGTTTTATTTATAAATTAATATAGTTTTAAATAAATTCAGAATTTATTCTGATTTGTGAAGTTTGAGGACTAAATGGGATTTTTTTTTTACCTAATGATTACAGCACCTACCAAGAGTTTGAGCAAAAAATGACGTTATTTGATTTTTTTCAAGAAATAATGGTTTCAGTCAAATTTTTTAGCAAGGATATAATTTGTTACCTTTTAAAATTTTTTTGTCGTGACTAAGGATTGTGATATTATAAATATGCTTTATCTAGGAGTTCTCTGAAGTGTTTGTTATTTTAAATTTTTAGTTAAATTTCGAGTTATCGTGGTTGACACGAACATGATGCCTTATGCTGGTAATATAACACAAGTTAGCATCGAAAATCCATCTGGTTCAAGAATGCGGCAATGGAATAACATCACTCTTGAAAAAGGTACATGATAATGATAATGAGTATTATTATTTTTCTATGTCATTTAATGTCATATAAAACAACTTATATTTATATATATATAACTTAATATATATTTTTATTATAATTTATTATTATTTTTATTATAAAATTTATTTTCCTTGTATTCAAATATTCAGCTTTTTTGTATGCATTAATTATTTGCAATTTGTGGATAAGCCAATATAAACATAAGTTATCATAATTAACATATTTAAATAATCTAGAGCTTAAAAGCGCATTTATTTTATTTATGTATTTTTAATATATTGATAAAGTTTTCAGCCAATTCATGAACAATAATTGGTCCATGATCACAAAGGTAAGCAACAAAATTTTTATTATTAAAAAAAGACTACTACGTAATCTAGAGAACTTTATTTGTGAAGAATTTGAAAATGATATGAAAATTTCTGCGGAGCTGAAAACGTTGATGTTCTTTTTCCTTTGATTCAGGCGAGCCTCTGTATTGAAATATTGATGTTCTTGACAGTAAACTAAATTAGGTAGAATCATCTGCAATAATATTCATGCAGTGCAATGACACAAAATTTTGTTTTTGTTTCTTAGTATTGAATTTAACATGGTTTCTTGCTAACAAGAAATATCGGATCCCGTGGCGTTTTTTTGATCTAGCATAATAAAAAACAAAACAAAAGTACTAAATTGTAAACAAGCTAGCTTAATACTCAGAAAGTTTTTTTTATATCTTCAAATTCTTTTGGTCAAACTGCTTTGAAAATGAATGACGAAAAGAGAACCAAGAGATTATAAAATTCACAGTTACTTATCTGATTTTTACTATCACTTAACTATATTATTTAACGTGTTTTTATTTTTTATATTGTTATTATTTTAAGCTTTTTGAACATGAGCCATTAGACTATGTGTTAACAAGTTATTTTACAGCAACTTTTTTTTTTTAGGGTTTGCTTCATTTACGCTAATGACTTCTGAAAAGCCTGTCATGGGAAGATGGAAAATCAAAGTACAATCAGGAAGCTACAAAAAAGAACTCAAATTTAATGTTAAAAAATATGTCTTACCAAAATTTCAAGTAACTGTGACTCCTCCATCTTTTATTTCAAGACAAAGTGATGTAGTTGAATCAGAAGTATGTGCAAAGTAAGTAAAATTGTTTGTTTGTTTTTTTATAAATTTCACTGCATATCTGCTGTTTAAATTAAAGTTCTGTCCAAAGATTTTACTTTAGCAAACTGTTTTTGGGATTTCCCTTTTGAACCTCTGAAGGGGAAAAAGTCTTTAATTTTGTATCTTTCCTCCAAAACCTTTGAAGAATGCTATTCTTAAATTGTATGTACCAATGGGCGGTTAGAAAAAAGTGTGATTCAATATACAAGTACTGTATTACATGTACTGTATTACATGTACTGTATTATGTGTACTGTATTACGTGTACTGTATTACGTGTACTGTATTACGTGTACTGTATTACGTGTACTGTATTACGTCTTTCCACTTTTTATGGTTTCCCATTAGCTTTATGAAAAAAAAAAGAATAAAAAAATCTTTTAGAAAAATTAATTCCTATAGTTGCGTCTAAGAATTTTTATAAATAAATAATTATAAATAATTATATAATAAATATAATAACATATTTTAAGGGAAAAATTTAGCCAGTTATGTGGTTTATGGTCTGAAGTGATAATGTGTAGTGGTTTTTATAGTCTACAGTGATAATATGTAGGGGTTTTTATGGTCTACAGTGACACTGTATAATGTTTTTTACAGCCTACAGTGGTAATATATAGTGGTTTTTATGGTCGACAGTGATAATGTGGTTTTCATAAAATTTTGAATGTTTAATAAAGAGTGTTACCTTCTCTAAATGTTAGTACATACAATTTTCTATCTTCTTAATTTAGAAAACAATATTTGGAAGTGATAAATGCTGTTTGGATTTAAATAGAATTTTTTAATAATAGGTTTTTAATATCACTTTATTTGGTAAAAAAAAAAAAAAAAAAAAAACGTATCAATAGTTATTTTTAGTTTTAAGAGACAAAAAATCCCGTTTTTAGGCAGTTAACAAATTAAGTATTAAATTTAAATGAAATTTACATGGGCTGTATAGGACCATTAAGAATTTGAAAGAAATAAACTTGCTTATTTGTGTCTGGGTTATTAGGAGAAATAATCTCATCTGTGTTGGCAGGAGAAATAATCTCATCTGTGTTATCAGGAGAAATAATCTCATCTGTGTTATTAGGAAAAAGTCTGTTAATTTCAATATTAAAATCTTTTTGAAATGAAATGATCTTACTCCACATCTGCATGTTTTTTTGAAATGAAATGATCTTACTCCACATCTGCATGTTTTTTTGAAATGAAATGATCTTACTCCACATCTGCATGT
>JAUZNK010052707.1:0-15729 GCA_035046665.1 Euphysa ruthae
AATGAAATCAGTATGTTATGGACCACCAGGAACTGACGTTTACAAATTTAATATTCATCTGAATATAAGGTTTGATATTTTAAATATAGAACAAATTCTTTTATATTCTTGAGCACAAAAACCTGAATTGCTTTGACAAAACCGAAAGCACCGTAGTAAATGAATTTTACAACAACACTTTTCAACATGGTGCTATACCACTGCTAAACCTCTAAAGTGGGTATCAAAAATAACAGCAACACTGACTGACGATATACTAACAAATTCCTATTTTGATACAACTCTAAATAAAAGGCATAATAAAATCTGTAAATGTAAACAAATAAAATATAACACAGCAAAAAAGATAGAGATTTTCCAAATAAATTTTAACAACGCTAATATTCAAAACTTCAGAGCTGATGTCAAAAAGTTAGACTGTGTCTTCTTGACTTTCGTGCAATTACCGAAAATATGTTTAACAATTTTTTCAGATAAATTTTTTGCACTATACGATTTACATTTACCAATAAAAAAGTTATTGTTAAAAATAATGTCACCATGGATGACAAAAGATTATTCTAAAAAAAAAACGGAAACAAATTTTTATCTTTTTAAAACAAAAACAATGAGTTCAGAAAAATACAAAAATAAAATAAAAAAACTACAAAAATCTCTTTGAAAAACTGAAAAAAAAGAGAAAAAATGATACTAGCTCATCTCAATTTTAAAAACATTAAAATGATCCAAAACATAGGTGAAAAATAATGAAAAAAATCACTGAAAAATTAAAATTAAAAGAAAATGATCTCCCTAATGTATTAAAAAGAAAAATTGGAAACACTTATGACAGAAGAGAAATATCGAACGAATTTAATGAGTTTTTTTTCAAATTTGGTAGCAATCTAGCAAATAAAATACCAGCTGTAAATAAATTATTTGAAAGTTATTTAACAAGAAATCAAAAGTTTATTAAAGACTCTGAACTACATTTGAAGAGTTTGAAACAGCGTTCAAATCACTACAAAGAAACAATGCTTGCAGTGTGGATGACATAAATTGAAATATCATTGGTATATACGACGAAACCAAACTCCCTCTTTTAAAAATTTGTCAAGAATCGATAAGCAAAAGAAAGTTTCCTGAATTTCTAAGAATAGCAAAAGTAACCTCCATATTTAAGTCTGTTAATATTTCACTTGTAGCAAAATATAGAGCCATTTCAGTTCTGCCAACATTCTCTAAAATTCTCGAAAGAATTATTTGCAATAGAATTTTCTCTTTTTGTAACGAAAAGGATTTATTTTTCAAAAAACAGTTTGGATTTCAAAATAAATCTTTTACCGAATATGCAATAATGCAACTTGAAAATAAAATAACTAATGCTTTTGCTAAAAAAGAAATGACACTAGGAGACTTTATTGATTTATCAAAGGTATTTGACACTGTAAACCATTCTATTTTACTAAAAAAACTTGAATCCATCGGCGTCAGTGGAACCACACATAAATGGATTATTAGTTAACTAGCAAACAGAAAACAATTCTGTCATGACATTAACAGACTTACTAAGTTTTGTGATATCATATGTGGTGTTCCTCAAGGATTCGTTCTAGGTCCATTGCTCTTTTTAATCTATGTAAACGATTTACATACCGCATCTATTAAATTATCAACAGTAAATTTTGCTGACGATACAAATTTATTTTTATCTGAAAAAAATTTAGGTGACTTATTCGCAAAAATGAATAATGAGCTGAATATTACTTTAACCTGGTTAAAGGCAAATAAACTATCTGTAAACTGCAAAAAACGAAGATTATTCTTTTTCGTCATAACAAAAAAAAAAAAAATCACCAGTGATTTACCGATTTTAAGCTTGGATAACTTAATTAATAAAATACATTACTTAACAATGTTTTTTGGCATATGGACTGACAAAATTCTAAACTAGAAAACTGAAATTTCAAAAGTATCCTCCACAATCTCGAAAAGCATTGGGAACTTATATAAAGCAAGACCGACATTGAATAATTAACTACCAAAACAGCTTTATTTGGCATTTGTACACAGTAATTTAAACTATGGGAGTTATATATTATACTTATAAATATACTTTATAATTATATCATTAAAACCACCAAACAAATTAATTCTGAGACGTCATTTATTAGTAGAGCTATCAATTAATACAAAGTACGAAGAATTTTCCATTTCAGTTCGTGGCCCTCATCTGTGGAGTGAAATTGTTCTTAGTAGCACTAACATCTTTGAAATAAATAAACTTTCACTTTTTAAGAAGAAATTAAAGACATACATTTTTTCTTCTTATGATTTTAAATCGTTCTTTTGTAGACTTTTATGTATTGGTAAATAGAAATCAGTGTCTATCCAACACTCTTGAGAGCAAAGCCAGGCATTTTATCGGTTTTCGATGATAAGACCCTAATGGTCTTCCGCGAGGTTACCGTGATTTGACTGAAGTTATACACTTAGGTAAATAAGAACAGTTTTAAAAGATTATTTTGAGACATTTCTTTATTAAAAATTATTTTCATTTTTATTTACACTGTAAGTTTTTGTAGCAGAAATTATAAACAAATAAAAATAAAAGTATCCAGCTTGCTTTATCTTCTTTTTTAATGTCAAAAACCTTTTATAATTTCAAAAAAAAACGATTATGAAAATTAAAAAGCGATACCAGTTTGTTATTCTTATATAAATTCAATAACGTATCACTGTGTTTACTAATGTAGAGCAAACTTTAACAATAAATAAGATTTGGGCAAACGGATTTTGCTCAGAACCATTAGAGTTTTTTTATAGTGGATCAATTGACGCAAAGTTCTCTCATCAAACTGATGTAAATGTAAACTGGTAGAGAAATTTGCCAAAAACTGAAAAGAGCATCAAAAAATATTATTCAAAATTGTGATAGATAGGTAAACAGATTAAAAAACAATGAAGTGTAAACTACATTAAGAAACGCAAGAAGTTTAAAACACATAAGCTCAAACATTTATTTTTCTATCTCTCTGAAAAAGATCATGTTCTAAGACAAAAGGAGTCTACAAATACGAGTGGTATGTGTTACGTGAAGTAGACGCATACATGTGATCAATTATTACACACAATTTAAAAAAAATTACAACCATATTTATTGGCGGATATTCTATACAGGTAGTAGTATTAATTAATAAAGGTGACTTTCTACAATTAAGACCTGTTTCCTATAGTTTTACTTCATTATCTTATACATTTTGAATACTTCAAATATTATAAAAAAGAACGTGTTTTGCTTTTTATTTTTTTAAAAATCTACCATTTGAAAATCAATTGGATGAGGTCAATAGTTTTCTTCAAATATTTAATTCCGTTGATTCTGTAAAGAAATTTCATAATTTTTTATCTAATACTCACACGGTTAATTTGGCTTCATCTTCTACTATATTAACCGCATGTAACAAAGACAAACCCAATGTCTAAAAACGCGGATGCGTATTTTTCGGAACTCTCTAAGTTGTAAACCACCTCAAAGAATTTTTTTGAGAAATACACATTTTCAACAAAAGTTATCTCAACCATGACATTATATGCTGAAAATTACGAAGATAAAACCTAAGTTTCCTTTTAATTTACCATGGTTACCAGTAACTGCATTAAAACTTTACTTTTGGCTCTGGGTTTTACCATGCAATAACCGGTTAAAGCACTTGCCTGAAATTAAATACTAATAAGCAGGCTTAAATTTCATTATAACATCTAAGCGAATACTGGGGCATGGTCTATATTTACTGGTACCATTCTCTTTGCTGCTAATGTGTTAACACAAGCTAATCTTTCCAGCAGGGATAGTGAGAGTTGTGGAAATTAATTGTTTTGTTAAATGCTACTTAAAACAAACTTCCTAATGAAGATTCAGACATGCACCCAAATTCTTCCACCTTCTTTCTGATAGCGATACCATAGTGGTTTTGTAGCCAATCAACAGCTGCGTTTGTTAATCGACCTCTTTCTCCTAATACTTTAACTGTTGTATTTTTAAGTTCCTGCATCGAAAACCAATTTGTTTATGGAAATGACAAATACAGTCAAGTTTAACAGCAGTTATACCTTGGTAACATTTTTTACTTGCTTTACTGCCAACTTTTGCTGTCACCATCACTAAGATAATGAGTATATCGTAAATTGTACTTTACTATTGAAGGGTTGAATATACGTTCTAGGTCTATGTCTTCCATAACGCCAGCAAAACACGGGTAGATGTATTTCCAGAATTAGGAGATTTTAAAGGCTGAACTCCAGCTCATTTAGATTTTTTGCCTTCTTATTTACGGTATTTGCATATTCTACTCTTAGGTTCGATATCGATAACGTTTCCGGTTTTCATCGACAAAGCAATAGTTACCCCACTATTAGAGGAAATATCACCTTTCTGCCAGCTGCTATCAACAGAAACGCCAACATCAACAAGACTTGTAACATTAGTCCAGAGTTTTTTTCGGCATCTGCTATGGTTTTATCTGCTGCCAGCAATGCAGCTTGAGATAATTTGGTTGCAAGTTTGTCAAAATTTTTCTTCGTCATAGACTTTTTAGTATTTACATAAGCGTGGTAAATTTTTCCAACCCAGCGTGACCTTTTGTTTCAAAATCATTATTCACAATTTCTTGTGTTTGATTGCTAACATTACTCTTTACAACACTTTCGTGCTTCCTAATTCTTGTAAAGCCTCTTTTCTTTTTATAACGCATGGTTGACTATTTGACTCTATATGTAGTTTGCTTGATCTTGGCAATTTTCCCCATAATTAAAATTAAATTTTCACAAACAGCATCAAAGATTAAATGCAAGGAGAAGACTAACAAAAATATTTTCCCTGAAAAACTGTTGCTGTGTTTTCAGCTAATGACTTATGTAGGTGGAATAAACAAGTTTTGTTGGCAAAATATAGTGAAACTGATATGGCGTAAAATGATAAGGTACACCGTTTCTCTTTTCAGAGTTTTTTTTTAATTTTTAGGTAAAAATGCGTTTGTTGCATCTTGTACAAAAACTCGGTTATCTCAAAAAGTTAAAACGAAATTGACGAAAAGATTTCCAGTGCAAAAATTTACGCAAAAAAATTTTTTTTCAATTTTTAATCAATTTTGGGGAGCTACTCTCATTAAATGGATAGTGCATCGGCCACGTGCAGAAGCAGGCTGGTGCGCCACTGCAAAATCTAATCGATCGAAGCAAAGCATATCTAAGTGATGGTAAAAAGCTAAATGGAGTCTCACACAAAATATAATAGGCATACTCCAAAATTCTGATGGTGTGGCAATACTTGAAAATGTTGATAACTTGTTTACGAGTTGAATTGGTTGCAGTTGTTCATTAGCATTTTTTTGGGAAGTGATGTAGAATTCGAGGTTACAAGTGGAAAAAAATTTAAAAACAGTGTTTCACACTTGTAAAATTTCGAAAATAGATATTAGCATCAATTATAAAAGTTTTTACAGATAAAAATGAAGATACAGAATGCTGAGAAATTTCTACTTATTTTGACTTGCATTTAGTT
This sequence comes from Euphysa ruthae, assembly GCA_035046665.1. NCBI lineage: Eukaryota > Metazoa > Cnidaria > Hydrozoa > Anthoathecata > Corymorphidae > Euphysa > Euphysa ruthae. The sequence continues at coordinate 5,543 of JAUZNK010052707.1, forward strand.
TGATCAGAGAAATACATCAGGAAGTGAGTTTGACACCCGCTAAAGTGATATTACCTAGGTGATATGTAAGGGTATTTATGAAAAGACACATTGGTTAAACGTGGAAATGTGTTAGGTTTAAGTCACTTGTTGCTTCTTCTGATACAATGCCTTCAAATCTTGTCTATTGTTTGTTTTAATCTAATGTAGAGAGGTCACCTTGGCTCGTTTATGAAGTTCTCATGACTTTAATGATACAAATGCTCCCTACATACTTAAGCTCTGGGACGTGGTTACAACCAAGACAATTACTTTTTCACTTCTCACTAATATTTCGAGAACTGTAAAAAATGGATATTTGTTTGTCATCAAGACTCTCTTTCGAACTGTAGCCGTATCAATAGTGAAAATATTTAATTTGAGCAGCCGCAATCTAAATTGAGTGCACACACGCACGTGCACACACACACACACACATATCAGAGACAGATGGATAGCTGAGTAGCTGGATAGGTAGATAGGTGGATAGCTGGGTAGGTGCTTAACTGCATACGTTGTTTGGTGTGCGTTTGGGTAGATAAGTAGTCGAGTTCTTTAGTAGGTGGGTGATTAGCTTAGTAGGTTGGTAGGTGTGAAGATGGGTGTATGAGTATGTGAGTAGTTTGGTAGGTGGGTAGGTAACTGGACGGATAGGAGTATAGGTGGGTCGTTGTGTAGGTAGGTAGACAGGCAATTGATTGGGTCGGTAGGTGGTACATGTGTAGGTGTTTACGTGAGTGTAATGGTAGGAGGGTAGGTATGTTGTTATTATAACTTACGTAATATAATTAAATTCTTCCTTAAATTCTTCTTAATTCTTCCTCTATTTAAAGCTTGGCCACTGTTTATAATCATAACTAACTCTAATCGCTTTGTTAAACCCTGGGTGTGATTCGTTTATGTCATACTATTCACACAATTATAACACTTATACGGCTTAAAAAACTCTGCTATGTGCATTGCACTCTTCGGCAAATCATCACTGCATTTTGCTAATTTATTACCGTCGTTTTAAAAACTCTCTAACTGTGAAAGAATTAAATGGCAATATGCAGGTGGAACACAATCTAGAATACTCAGATGCTTTTGAAAAGTTATCTTTTCAATAATTCAATGATGTTGCTGTTACATACTATAAAATTGGGAGAAATTTGATTATATTCAATTTTAGAATTTGGATACCCAAAATTTTAGACTTTAGCAAACATTTTACTGACGGTGACCGCAAGATGTAAAGCAGTCCTGAATATAATGTTTTATTTTAATTTTGGTAAACTATACCATAATGTACTGCTTCACACATGGTATGATTGCTTACTTTCATGAAGCCTAAAGTATTTTATTTTAGAAAATATTTACTTTCGTTTAAATTTGCATATAAACTGTTTTCGGTCAACGTTGGCAAAAATATGCCGACGTCAACTAATTTAGACGCTATATTGATTAATTTCTCTCATAAACAGGTTGATATATCAAAACCTATGTACATGAGAAGTATCTAGTATGAAGCTATACTTGCTTAAGATTTATGGCCGGAGTAGGCGGTGGCTGTCATTGCTAGCTTTTTCAGCATTGCACTCAAGATACATAACAAATAAATTTTTTTTTTGTTTTTATAATTTTATAAGAATTAGTGTAACCAAGTGTCCTGGTGCAGAGTTTTCTAGTTTGCTATTCTATTTTGCTTAATCAAAGAAAGATTGGTTTGGAATTAACGAATAAATGGTTTGATGTAATGAATGAATGTTTTTGCAGTAACTACAATAATAATCTTTCATAACCAACTAACAACGAGTTACTGACAAATAAATATTGAACGAATCAAGTGAAATAAACATGGACCTAAAGTATTTTGAGCTTGCATGTATCTTGTAACTCGACAGATTTTAAAATCCTCGTTAAGAACACAGAGACATTTTAAAACTCTTTCCAACCGTTCCACTTAACTCGATCTCACAAAGAGCCAAAACCTTCTGAATTATAGGCATAATATTGAATTTTAGAACTAGAACCTGAAATTATCGTTTGTCATTATTCGGTCGAATAATTGATATTGATATATCAAATGTGTTGACCAACTTTTATTTAATTGACAATTTTGCGTTCTTATTTACAACGAAGCGATTTCGAACAGTACTAAAATCTTGTCACTAAATGAAAAAAAAAACAAATATCTTCAGTATTATGTTGCAACAAAAATCCAATGAACGTTATACAATATGACGTAGGATTGTAATAAGGGTTTGTGATATCGATTTTCTTACTTTATTCAAATTTTTAACATGGGTGCTGTAGCATTTAAAAATTTCCCAATGTTTAAGTAAGATTAGTAATTGTACACCACAATACATGAAATTTGGTTTCAAAATTATGTAAAGGATCTCAATAATATAATAGAGCAGATTTATCACCTAAAAATTTCGCTAAAAAAACTATTAATTTTGAAATATAGCCAAAAAGTAATAACACTTTGTTGTTAATTCCAAAATAGCTATGCGACTTAACAGGAAAAAGCATGGTCTCTCAATTAAATTTGTAAGAGCAATTTTTCAATTTCGGTGTGAAACAAACAGTTAACGAGTGAATGACAAATCTTATCATCTTCTTTGTTAATTTTGAAAAACACGTTATTGCTGTCAGGAAAATTGTAGTGCGTGTTATCTTAAATGGCTTACAACTATAAGAATATTGAAAAGTCGTTTAATGCTTGGAGGACGAATCTTAAATGACGCATCCGTTTTAAATTAAAACAGTGTTTGAATTTTAAAGATCTGGTGCTAACTTGTTCGAGGAGTTGGCTGAATAAGTGCAGAATATTTTTGAAAAATTATATGAATTTCAGAAAAAATCGTGAAATAAATCTGTACGGTTACGAGTGTTATGTTTCGGTAAAGTATTTAACAAAAATGTTCATTATCAACCACAATTTTATCATCTACATAATGTGCAAAAATTTCTTATCAACATGATCACAATGTCGAAGAAAAATATTCTAGAAACACACTTCGTCATCACTTGGAAAGGTTTTAAACGCTTTTTAGCTCATTCAGCGCGACTGTTATATTGCAGCGATGCGCAAAGCTTAAAAAGAGTATTTACAAATTGAGAATTGGTTTTACATAAAATCAATTTTTTCCCAGCTAACATATCGTTATATAGCACTCTATTACACCAATGAAATACTAATAAAGTTCATTGAATAAAAATATAGTAGTTAAACAAGTATCAAGTAGTACTGCACAAAAATCTATTGTTTAAACTTTATGAAGTTTATTTTTTTAAGGTTTTGGGGCAACGCTTTTGCTAGTCTCGAATGAAGTGCAATAATAAATTTCAATCTTCCAGTGCCACAGCAAGCGTTCATTAGAAAAATCTAAACTATCTAAACGTCAATTATTTGGATTTGTGTTTCTTTTCCATCATCGCCGAATATAATAACCAAAGGCGTGTATTCAAGTAACCCGATCAACATCCAACACGTAGATTCAGTGACTTTCACTATTTCTGTATGTATAAACGAAAGTTATCAGGCCTGTATGTGAGAACCAAAACAAATCGAAACGCCGTCTTGCAGTGTTGGCGCTAGAGCACTACAAAATTTCTACCGACGTTTATAATGGAGTTATATAGGTATATATATATATAGTTATATATATAAGTATATAGGCAATAGGTCGGTGACTTCCGTTGTTGTAAAAATAGCAGGCATAAAGATATTGACATAACATGCCTCAGTCTGCAACTGCGTACGAAAGCTCTAAAGGCTAATTTTAGCTAACCACTTCCAAAAAACCGTGATGTGGTTTAGTAAGAAGTCGTCAGTGTCTAGTGATACACCAAATTGAGTTAAAGCTCTTCAGATCATACAAGTTTATTGCAACACCGTCATAGATGGGCATACAAAACTCCCCAGTGGCTGCCGGGAAAATCATAGTGTTGTAGATAAACAATTAGGTTGCAATATCTGGATCTGCGAATTCGTAAGTGGTGAAGATTAGCAGAAATGGAGAAACATCTTTTATGGAGCAAGTTTCGAAATGAGTTGTTGACTTACCCAGTCTGTTAAGTCAGTCGCAATTCTAGCTTACTTTGCCACCTCTGCAAATGACGAAACAATAAAAATCAGGTCTTTATGTCGAGATCGTTCGGTGCTTCTGAAAAAATGCCGTCAACCGTCCAAGCTTTACCTGCTAGATCCTGTGTTATAAGATACTCTCGGGCGATAGAAAGAACCTTAAAAATTTTCCCGATAAAGCGGGATTGTAGGCGATGTAAGATTGGTTAGTGCTAATTCATTACCAGCTATCATACTCTATGCAGTGAACATGACCCGAAATTTTATTTCGAAATATCTATTGGAGAAATCGATAATAGCAGGCCAGACGCACGTTTCAAAACGAAGCTCGCTTGTGTGATCCAGGAAACGTTTGTTTTTTGCCAGCTTGTGATATGTCTTAATTAATTTTTTCGTATTGCGGGCAGTAATAAACCTGAAAGGTCAGAAAATAGTATGTTATTTATGCTCTTTTCATGAAAAACTTACGATTCAGTGATATATATCACGTAAAACAGAACGAGTTTCTACCGGTAAGTATGCTGACTCATAGTATCGTCCTGGAGGCGGTAAGTGCAGCACGTTCTAGGTGACTGCCGCCTTTAGAGCCGCAGCCTTCAATCCATCCATTATCGGCCAATTTGTGATTAAAGCCGCTGAGAAGTCCTGTTGAGCCAATGACTGAATAACCTTGGCAACTCTAAATATTACAGGGACTGCCATTGAGCGCGCTTGATTCGACCCGAAAGACTGCCAAAGAAGCCTGAGCCTCAAAGAACTTGGCAGGACAATGCATCATATGCTTGGTAATAGCAAAAAAGAGGATGGGGCTACAAGTGATATATATATTAAACAAAATGGCTTCATACGTGTGGTTATATGTTATACATGAGTTAAAAAGGACTCATTACCATGTTAATCAGCAGATAATCTATATAGGTATTAAAAATGGTTCAAAATGTTCTGCTGAACCTAAATAAAAATTATTTAAATGAAAATAAATCAAACATGTCATAACAACTTCTTCTAAATTTAGCGACTAAGCACATAACAGAATGTTTCGCAATAGAAATTTTCACAGAGTTAGGTATAGTTTTTCTTACTTTAAATTTTCATTACACCTAATATACAAAAAAGGATGAATTGTAAAAATAAAAGTTCAAAAAATGATGAATAGAATTTGTCCGGGTGGCAAAAAATACCAGTGAATTGTTTACCAATGAGATTACAAATAATTCCAAACCAAGACTAACCATGATGTTAAATTGGAAATAATATTTTATAGAACAGATATTGCTGAATTATGATATAGATAGATTTATACACAAACCAGACTGGCATAAAAATTCAATACATGTTTTTGAAAAACAAATATTTTCAGAGACACAGTGTACGGTTCGTAAAAATACAATAATATATCAATTAAGATATATCCATATTTCGGATATATGTTAAAAGTTAACTTTAATTAAGAATTTAACATATATAATGGTGAATTATTAAATAATGTAAATTTCTTAACTAATATATTTCAACCACAATGAGGTAGTTACAAATTCTAACGTTATGTAAGATAAAAAAGAAATATGTATGCATTCACCAAATTTATTTTAAAGAAAATTAAAGTATATTGCTAAATTAAACGTCATATTATATTGATAAAGTTCCTGGTTGTTACAATCAGGAAATGGAATTACACCTTCGACTAATTTAGATAAAGTTGCACATTTTGTTACCAAAAAAGCAAAATTTCTAGGGAGAGGTAATCAGTCAGTGTGGTGGACGTTGAGTACTCCAAGAATAAAAATATTAACAAATAGATATATTATTTGAGTTCTGTCAGTGTTTTCAGAAATGGTGTTATGATATTGTCGTACTGTGTGAAAAGACAATGTTATAAGAAAAAATCATAACAGTTTGAGTGATGAAGAGATAGACGTATACAAATTTATGTTTCATCTAAGTTTTCAAAAACGTCAAGGATATGCATGTGATAACCTTAGTGGCTTCGATGGATGAGAAGATCATCAGATAAACATCGACAAAATTACTAAACGTTCAAGCTTTTGACATATATTGCTAATATGTCACAGTATCAACTGGAGACAAAAGATTTCACCGGTCATAAATTACCTCGTAGGCCACGAGCGAATGCCTATATACGAAAGAGATACATGTTTGGGCAATGTGCAAAGGTTTGATTTAGGCTTACAAATATTTGGTATATAATATCATTGAATTTTGAACATGCCTTAATATAATTACTTTTCCAGAACCTCAGCTTAGTTTATTACATAAAGTGATTGGTATTTTCTTTTTAGACGGGTATATAGAGGTCATGAAAGTACTTTCTCAATTTCTCCTTAGGGTAGATTATTTTGCCGTTCGCAAGACTGAAAACATATCTTCTAACATGAATACTCTCTTCTTTTTAATTGATCATGCCAATGATTGCTTGTTTTGTGACAAATTCCAAATTTTTTTAGCTTCAGACCTTATTACTATTATTTGATCATTGGTGGATATCCTAAATAACTAAGCAATCTATACTTGTTTACATGTTTCTTTTTATTGCTTTAAAAAATCCATTGTAAACTGTAGTTTCCCTGCCCTTCTTACTTGAACGGTAAGCATACAAAAAGGAATATATAGATGTAGGATTTATTTATTTATTTTTATTTTTATTTTTATTTCCAAATAACTCCAAAAATTGTTTATAATAAATAATTTTTTTTTTGCTGAATCCGCAAAAATTCTATTCCAAAACTTGAGGCGAAATTCATGCCGTACTTTTAAACGTTAAAGAATAATTCAATCGAGACAATAGATTGTTAGTTATCAAAACCGTATCAAATTTAATATCAATACTGTCGACATAACGAAAAGAATCATAGATATTTCATTCGACTGCTCTTAAACAAGATTTCTTTTAATATTTTATTTCATTTCTATAAACAAAACTGTATGAACTCTAAACTTAATTAAAATGTTACATTAAATCGTTTATTTTAAAATGAAATGTAATTTTAGTTAAAAAGAATATACTTCATTTCAATAAATTTAAACGATATACCATTAACTAATTTTTGATTTGTAAAATTTAATATTCTTATAGATCGAACCCAATCAAGTTCAAATTTAATAGTGTCGACTTATATAGTTTGATTAACAAATAAGAATAAAAAAAACTCGAGTATTAGTGTTAAACAACTGTTCCGATAACCTCAATGTCCAATAGAAGAAAATTTATTCTTAAATTCAGCAAAAACAATTCTTGAAATCAAATTCAATCTTTTTAATTAGTTTTTGATATACGACCGTATACACTTGATGGTTTGTCATGACATTAGAACTGACATCTGCTGCCTCATATTTCATGACAAATGCTATGCTGAAAAATAATGCTCTGTAAACTATGAACGGGACTTCCTTCTATCAGCGAAAAAGACGGGCACAGCTCTAAACCGAATTGAATATGTAGCTGTCTTCTGCCAGTTACTATGTTCTTTTATCAGGTCATCGATGATGGTGTTGCGATAATATTTTTTACAGAAGTGGCTAGCTAAAACTTGCATTTATAGATGGTGTCTCTGTTTTCTTAGCGCAGTTTCAGATTGATGAATGTTATGTATATATATTCATGCTTACAAATTTTACAATAAAGGATGCCTCTTGTTAAAGATCTTTACACCAATTTTTTCGAAGTCGACTACAAAGTCTGTTGAAATAAAATTGTTGACCTCTTGCCAACACTAATGTAAACGTCGCCAATATTCTGTAGAGCTCTAGCGCCATAACTATAAGACAGCGTGTCAATTTGCTTTGGTTTTGGTTTTAAATGAACAAAAGGCATATTTTACTTTTAAAATATAATTTTAAAAAGTACGTTCGTATATCAACAAATAACCATTATTATTGGATTTTAAAGGTCGTTTTATTTGCTAAATTTATTAATAACTTTTCTTCCATTCGACATTTAGGTTATCAGAACGGCTGTTTACCACCAATACTCGAGTTCGTTTTTTAGTTGATTGAATTTGTTAATCAACCATGTGCGTTAACACGATATGTGTCGAAACTATTTACTTTGAATTTCATTGGGTCTGATCTATAAGAATATTAAATTATACTAAATAAAAATTATTTGATGATATATAGTATACATTTAGTGAAATATAATATAATGTTAATAACTAAAATTATATTTTATTTGAAAATGAACGATATATAGTAACATTTTATTTAACTTTAGTTTTCATATATCCGTTTTATTAAAGGAAACGAAATTAAGTATTAGAAGAATGCTTCTTTAAGAACAGTAGAATCAAATATCTATGAATTCTTTTATTTATGACGAAAGTATTGATATTTAAGTTAATATGGTTTTGGTAACTAACAATCAATTGTCTCGGTTGTATTATTGTTTAACGTTCAAAACATCGGCATGAACTTCGTCTAAAATTTTGAAATAGATTTTATGCGGATTCAGCGAAAGAAAATTGCTTATTAGAGAGAATTTTTCGAGTTGTTGCCAAATTTCGCAAAAAATAAATCCTACATCTATATATTGCTTTTTTATGCTTACCGTCCAAGGACCAAGGGCGGGAAAAACAAAGGATTTTTAAAGCAATAAAGAGAAACATGTAAACAAGTAAAGATAGCTTAGATATTTTGGATGACCACCAATGAACAATTAATATTAATAAGGACTGAAGCTAAAATAAAATTATAGAATTTGTGACACAGCAAGCAAATATTAGCATGAATAAACAAAAAGAGGAGAGAATTCAAGATAGAACATATTTATTGAGTCTTACTAAAGGCAAAATAATCTACTCTAAGGATAAATTGAAGTAGAACTTTCCTGATCTCTATATACTCGCCTAATAAATGTACACCGGACACATTATATAAAAAAGCTGAGGTTCTGTAATTAGAACAAGGCTTATTCTAAACTCAAAGTTATGATATATCAAATATTTGTAAGTCTAAACCAAACCTTTAAACATTGCCCAAACATGTATCTCTATAGGCATTCTTTCGTGGTCTATGGGTTAGTTAATAACAAGTGGAACCTTTTGAATCCAGTTGATACTGCGAAATCTTGGCAATATATGGCAAAAACCTGAACATTCCATAAGTTTGTTGAAGTTTATTGCACCTCGTCATCTGGTAATCAATCGCAACTACCAGAATGATGACATGGATATCCTTGACATTTTTAAAAATTTAAATGAAACATTTTACATTTTTATTCGTCTATCTATTCTACACTCAATCAATTATCATTTGTTCTTGTAACATTGTCACATAGTGCGACATTATCATAAACACCATTTCTGAAAACAATGACAAAGCTCAAATAATATACCAATTTGCTAATATTTCTATTGTTGGAATACTCAATGTCCACCACACTGACTGAATACTTTTCTCTAGAACTTCTAGCTGTTTTGGTAACAAAAAGTGGAACTTTATTAAAATTAGTCGACTGTTCAATTCGTCGTTCTGATCATAACTACCAGGAGCTTTATCATATAAATATTTTTCTGTCATAGATTTTTATTCAACCCATGTTGTTTAGAGCACTTGATTTTATCAAGTCCAATTTTTTTCAAGCATAAATTTTAAATTAAAAATAAATTGTTTTATAAATTGGTCGATCGAAATAGAAATTTCACATAAAACATTTTGGAGATGTTTAATTTCTATATCAACAATCCTTAAAGTCACTCTTTCTTTTTTGTTTTCTTTACATATTTGATATAAATAGCTATTGCATGCGGTGCAGCATAACACATTTAATGAGTTTATTGATGCTTACCTTATCTACCGTGAGAAAATTTTAACGTTAGAAACAAATATTTAAAATAAAAATATCAAAAATTACCTTAATATGAAATTATTATTAAGTATCATCATACTTGTTCAGCCTCGCTATATTTGAAAAATATTTTGGTGATACACACACACACACACACAAACACACACACACACACACTTATATATACATATATATTTAAATATATATATATACATATATACACACATACACACAAACATATATATATATATATTTATATATATATATATATATATACATATTGAAGGTGAC
>JAUZNK010052718.1:0-15729 GCA_035046665.1 Euphysa ruthae
TGCGATTTCCAAAAAGGTCTTGTTTGTTTCAATAGCTATTATAGTTTCAAAGTTAAGACTATTTGAAATCTCTATTTTCATCAATTTTTCTGTTACCTTTTTGACATGATAGTGGGGACAAAAGTGAGTGTCAGGGGGTAAATTTTGACATATTACGTCTTAAAGAAATTTTTTTGACAAAAAATTTTTTTTAACTTTCAGAATAGGCTTAAATAGGATAATTTAACAGGTCTTCTGGAGGTATCTTATTTAACAGGTCTTCTGGCGGTAGCTTATAACATATTGAGTCAACCAAGCAATTCTGACTAATACATAATTTGGCAGGCAGATGTTAAAATTAATTTTGAGAGAAAATAACAAAAAAAATACTTTTCAAAGTGCTCATTTTTGTAAAATCAGATTTGCATTTTTGTAAAATCAGATTTGCTGATTTTCCTGGAAACCAGCAAAAAAAAAAAAAAAAAAAAAAAAAGAAATTGAATTTGAATTTGAACAAACAGGAATGTTTTTTTCAACTTTGCATGAAATACACAAAAAAGAGAAATTCAAAAATTTAAATTTAAATTTAAGAGAAATTTAAGTTAAATAGTAGTTAGAAAGTCAATTGCATGTTTGAAAAAAGTCGCATGTTGACCACCCCTGGGTTTCAAACCGCATAAAGAAAAAGGAAACAGCAGATTTGATTATGCTTTTTCAAGGGATAAATTAATAGCATAATTTTACTTGGTAAATTTGTTATGTCTGCGTCCACTTTCACCTTTGCAAAAGTTGCTATAACTTTTTTTTTGACTAAATAATGGGTTTTCAGACTCTTCCAGGTTGTACTAAATTTCTTTAATAGAATTAATAGTGCCTACGTGATATTTTGAATTTAGAAAGTAAAATAACACAGTTTCTAGGTCTCCTGCTCTTGCTAGGCATTATTTTTTAAAAAAATGCTTTCCCCCTGATTTACTCAAAAAATTTTTACTGTAAAGTTTTCAGATTTGCAGACATTAGCTTTTGACTGAAAATCATATCGAACGAAAATAATGTTATTTTAAGAAATTGGCTTGTTCTTCCAAAATTAGATAATTCAATGCAACACAGTATTACAATGCATTTAGCCAATGGAAAGCTATAGCATATTTCTTTCGCTAAGAATAAATCATGGCTTTAGCATATTTTTTTTGTGCACTTTTATGTTTCTTTGAAACTATTTTTAGGGAATAGGTTCTAAGCTGATGATGAAAATGGGATATATCTTTGGGTAAGTATATATTGAGACTGGTATTTTATTTACACTATTACACTAATACTAATTCAAAATCATTTAGTTCCAGTTAAATTTGTTTCAACATTTTTTGCAATAGAAACAATGGCATTATAGATTCACATCAGGAGATATTGTTGAAGTAGTGTCTAAAATGGGTGAGTGTATCAACAAAGATTATATAAATATAGAATTCAAAGTTTTAAAGACTAGAGTAAATTTGACGATATGATATGCTTTGCTATTAGTACTTCTGTATTGTTGCATTAATTGATTAGGGGATCATTTAGGTGATAATAATCAGTTATAAATAATCATCAACCAATCAGATAGATTCGGTTTTTTATACATATGTTTCAGTAAAAAAAAAAAAACTATAAACTATAATTTAATTTCTATTGTATAGAAAGTTGTTATGAATATTTTAAATATCAATAATAATCAAACATTTAATTTAATAATTAATGATCTCATCATTAAATAATTGAAATGTTGATAAAAAATTAAACCGTGGAAATAAATTATACATAATTATGCAGTTTCACCCTGTTAGTTTTTAGGGATAGTGTAGGGAAGTTACACTAGTCTTTAACGGTTTGGAAAAGATAGGGCCATAAATCTAATGTATGGCCTTTTATTATTAGGAACCAGACTCTAATAATCCCAAATAAGGTAATTTTAGACCTAGAGACAATATTTTGCAGATATTTTATTTAGTCAAATTTTTCCTAAAATGTTTTGTTTTTGCTCAAGAAGTTTTTCTTCATGAGTTAAAAATTAAAAACCTTAAGATTTTATTTTTGCATTTTGGAAGTCATTATAGGTCTATCAATTGTGTTCAAAAAATAATTTTTTCTATAAAGTTGTTGAATTTAGTATGGGTTTAGCTAGATATTATTACTTGGACTTCTGTTTTTATTCTTTTATTCGCATATATATTTTCTAATAAGTTAAAGGAGTTAAATAAAAGGTAGCGATTTGCCCTGTTCCAGATATAATTACGGTATTAAATATTGCTTTCGAAATAAAATGAGCTGCTACATTGAAATTATCACCTGATATATTGATAAGCAAACCAATACATCTTTTTCGTATTCCCAGTTTGTTATTTTTTTTGAGTAAAATGTATTTTCTACGATGTTTTCAGGGGGTCTTAAATAGTAATTTGTTACTAAAAGTATAGAGAATATGGAGATATTAACTCCCTGGTGGGGTTTTGAAAAAAAAAAAAATTGATTTTATGGTACATCGTATACATATAATGAAATGAAAAATGTATATTTTTTAATTAAGAATATATTTTAATTAAAAATGAAGGACTTAGAGCTACGTTTCAATTTAATTTACTGTTTATAACACACCCGTTTTATTTAAAGACATGATTCTTTTGCTTAACGATAAAATAAAATTTGTTTACAAAGTTTATTCGAAATTTCTTTTACAATTTATAGAATATATAATCCGTGAAAAGGTGTCAGTTATTCAATTTTATTGAATTCCGCTTAAATTTTTTATTCAGAAAAGCTTAACAGTTCCAGAGATTTAGAAATGGTTTGGCTGCTGTGGAAGTTTAAAAACATTGGAAAAAAAAGGCCAACAAAAAAACTTTTGTTTCAGAATAGTTCTACAGTTCTGTATAATTAAAAATGGTTTGGCTGCTGTAGAAGTTTGAAAACATTGGGGAAAAAATGGCCGACAAAAAATTGCATCAGCAAGTTTTTTGCTGACACTATTGATAATTGCCTCAACAATCATGTCAGCAATTGCCGAATGCCGAGGTGAATTGCCAGGGCTGCAAATGGAATAAAGGGAAATTAAATATTAATTTTAAATTTAACATAAATTCTAATTTAAGGCTTGGTTACATGAGAGAATTATCTTAAAAAGTGTAGATGAGAACACGTAAATTGTATACTTTATTTAGAATACTTTAATAATTAATTATAGAGTGTGAAGTTTATTTTACTCTAAAATACAATTCAATGATTAAGTTTTAGGACTGATTAAGCAAAACAAATTAGCCAGATATTTTTATTAAATATGCTATCGTCATGAATCCTAAAAAATATATTTAGAAGTAGTATTTTGTTTCTTAGAAAAGGTCTTGGGAAAGACAGTCAAGGGCGAACTGAGCCTGTTGAGATACGGTTAATTCCTGCAGGTATGTACACTTAAATTTGAAAATGTTAAATTGTATTTCTTAGACAATTTTCACACTTTTGAATAGTTTTGCTTCGGTGTAAAAAAGCTCCTAAGACTAAATTCAATTGTTTTTACGAAAGTTATTTATTCGCTCATAGGAAATTTTTTGTATTTCTTACATCAAATAGTATCGCCAATCAAATAATTTTTAGTTTTTTATAGACCGTTATAACATTTAAATCTGGAAGAGATTCTAAGGTATTTGCTAGTATTCAGCTAAAATAAAATTTGAAAAAATGAAAATCAATCTAAATGTTTTTATTTTTTTATGCTATGAATTTCGGAATCTATTAGTCTTTGTTTTGTTTTAATTACACAGTTTTTATGAATGTAAGACCAATCTGTAATGGAAGTCTGTTGTCAGTCAGACCAACCCATAAAGTGTGCACATTCTCAGAGAAAACGGTAGCCTCTCTTGAGAATTAAAATATGTTAATGTGTTAATGGCTTGTGACATTGTTACAGGTGGTCTGCAAAACAGTATGCACTGAAATATATTGCAATTCAAATTTCTGAAGTTTCTCAAAACCCTTGTTGGATGGAGTCATAAATAAAAAGATATATTATTAGAATTAAAATTAATGAAATTAGAATTAAAGAAAGAATATGACATAATGTTTCATGCTAAGGTAATTATTTGCTAAGGAAATTATTCAAAAATTTATCCCCTTGGCTCCCAATAATCAAGACAGTTCGTATTTAACTAAAACAGATAGTGCTGGCCAGGTTGTCATCCTGTGTGCACAAGCTTGTTAAATGCAATTTTATTGGTGGAATGTTTTCTTTTGGTAAATTTTTTTAAAAAAATGGCGAGTAGCAAATTTTTTTTTTTTTTTTTTTTTTTTTTTGCTGCTAGCACGGAATGACTTCATCAACTTCACAGCCAGCATAAAGTAAATTTTAAAGAAAATGAATATTCCATCTAATAGAGGACCTTTGGATCAAAAAATATATAAAAACAATATAATGAAAATGTTTGGTTCTTAAGTTATGAAGCTTTTAAAAACGTCCAAAACACAGACCAGTATTTTATTGACCAGATCTTAAAAGCTCAATTACTCTGCAATAACATAAGATATTGTTTTAAAATTTTGTATGTTAGTAGATATATCTGGTCTCATGCGTTAATAGTAAATTTTAATTTTCAAAATTGATATACAACATAAAAAGGCATAAAAATACAAACTTGTATTTTGCAAACTGGAAATCAAAATGATTTTTGACTTCATTATTTTCACTTGTGGCTTGAAAGTTTCCAAAATTATTTTTTTAAGAGCAGATGTTAGTGATGTATGACCTTGAAATGATTCCTTGATAAAGTCCTTGTAAATTATATCTCCAATCTTTTGATTGTTTAAAACCTCCTCAGTAACATGGTCCGTAACACTGCTTTTGAAACGACATTAAACACCGAATAATTCACGAGAAAACTGAAATCTAAATACTCCAGGATTTCTATTAGCTTCATCGCATTGTTGCAAATTCTACTGACATGCGAGCCAGATAGCTGATAATGGTATTTTCGTTGCTCCACATTTGCCACATTGTACGTTTCATAGTATTGTTGCAAAGCAGAGCTCATAACTGGTTCAGTTAGACAGAATCTGTTAAGTGCATTTGTACTTTGAAACAATCCAACAATTCCACTGGCGATGCTCATTTCCATACTGCCTTGCTGCATAGCGTGACCTGAACCAATGGATGTTAATGGCATATTAATTTTACTTACAGTAAAGTTTTCATGAAGATAATCCCATGCTTTTTTTTGTCTACATCTGTTAGTTGTAACAGGATAAGAATGTATAATGGCATCAACCTAGCATTTGTGTCATGGGCAAAAGAGTACTTGACAAACGAGTTAAGAGATGAAAGATGCAGGTTCCAATGCCCTTGTCCAGATGATTGAATAAAAAGAAGAAAACACTTGCGCATGTCTGTAATTTCTTAAGAACTGACCCTGAAATTGAAGGGAGTTCCCAAAACTTTTAAGCATGTCATTGAGTTTATATGTTTTTAGTACTTTAAACTATCGACCACTGGAATTCTTTATATTTTTAGATTTTTCATTTGACAAGCTTGATAGATACATTAATTCTTCTTTAATATTATCTATATGATAGGCATGTTCTTTATTCTCACTGTACCATTCGTGGAAATATAAATAGGATAATGCTAGATACATCGTTGTGTTTGCATCCACCCACATTTTATGTGTTTTCCATTTAATATTTGATTCAACATAGTTTCACCATATACATCTGCTTCTATGAACACTCGAAAAGCAGATGTCGAGTGAGGATTTAACGTTAACAAAAATCTGTTGAAATATAACATGAAAAAGAAGTCATTTATCAGGCAACGTTTTATTTATGATCATATGGCTACAAAGGATGTAAAACCAGACAGTTTATATGTGAATAAAGAGTTATTGAAATGTTGTTAAATTGGAAAGAATGCATTATGAAGATTACGTTAGTGGTCAGAAGCAAGAAAAAATTCTATCCGAAAAGGAAAAAAGAAGCTATAGAAATTGACATTGGAACTGTTAATAACAAGATGTCTAGTTTGAATGAAATATCTGAAACATTAACAAAGACTTCGAAAAACTTGTGGAAAAAACAGAAAGGAAAAATTACTTGGTCTTTGTTATTTAAAGCTAACAGTTATAAACGAAAAAGGAGTGAAGATTTGGCAAAACAAAAGAATTGGCTGCTCATCTGACGACCTTAGAGAATTGGCTACTCATCTGACGACCTTAGAGAATTGGCTACTCATCTGACGACCTGAGAGAATTGGCTACTCATCTGACGACCTTAGAGAAGAAGAAACTGCTGTAGTTATGAAAAGCACTGTGTATCATTATTTTGTCTTTTTTTTTTTTTTGAGATATATAGAACTTAGATAAAAAAAAAACTAGAAGTAAAAGCTTTATGGCGATTTAAAGGAGGCTTGAAATTTGACTTTATTTTTTCAATAGTGGACTTTACAATCCATAAGTAACAATTTTAGCGATTTTAAGTGTGACATAACAGCTCAGTGAAAAGTCAATATATAAAAAACTTAGGTGCCATTTTTAGTGACAAAACGCTATCAACTCTTAAATTGTTTCAGATGTAAATATTTTTCTTGGTTAAATTTTAGATGTAAATATTTTTCTTGGTTTATTTTGAGATGTAATTTGGTTCATTTTTAGCTGTCAATTCTTTTCTTTTTTTGTTGATTGTTTTTTTTTTTATGTTACATTTGAAATTTTTTACATATTATAACCCAGAGTTTTAATTTCAATTTCCTTTCATGCATTTTCTGATATAAGAATCATCAACTAAATTTCTTGTTCTTGATTGCTACGAAAAACTATTTGTTTATATTTTTTTAGAGCAGATTTTTTCTTCAATGATCGCCTGGGATTTTTCCCCAAGTCATGAGAAATAATAGGGTTTCACTTAATTTAAAAAAGTCATGGGATTTATGAGATTTATTCATAATATTTCTGTGATTCTGTGATTTCTGGCTTACAGTAGTGTTGCTTTCACGGAAAAAGAAAATTTCAGAGGTTCGTAGGAAAAGTTCCGTCATTAATTACAGAATTAATCATCAGTGTGATTTGTTTGATTATAGCAATACCATACAATAGGATCAATCTAATCAAAAAGCTGTCATAGCCTTAAGATTTATTGGCACTTATTGTATGATTTTTGATAAATCAGACAATAAAAATTTAAAATTGATTTAGCGTCCATTATTGTTTTGATATTATTGAAGCTACTTCCGTTTCTAATTGCATTTCATTTATTTTGTTGTCTTTTATTCAAAATTCTGTTTGGTTCTGTTTGGTTATTGACCCAAGGATGATATTTTGCCTTATATTGAGCTAGGTAAGGCTCTATCTCAACCAAATTCAGATAAACTTTGTGTAACTTTGTATTTAAAAAGGAAATGAAGCTATGGGAATTGATAATATTAACAGTAATATCATAATGGATGTTTTCATTCAAATACAATCCCCCCTCTTTTTAATATATCTAAGTATTCGTTACAATAAGGAATTTTTCTGAAATTAGTAACTGTAACTGTGATCTCAATTTTACCTCTCTTTTCTAAAATATTAGAAAAAATTATGTACAACAGGGTCTATTTTTATCTTATTGACCACATTGTACTCTTTAGAAAACAATTTGGTTTCTGGAAAAACAAACAAATCCAAATTTCACCAACTTTTAGAAATGAAAGAACATGTACTGAATTTTTTTGAAAACAATGAATTTACTCCAGGTGTCCTCATTGAACTTTCCAAAGCATTTCACACTGTTAACCAGTCTATTTTATTAGACCAACTAAAACATTACCGCATGTGTGGTGTATACATTGGGATTGGTCATGTAGTTACTTACTGAAAAAAACATTGTTACATAAATTATTCAAACATAGTATGGGTAAGCACTCGGAAAAGTAAGTTACTCAAAAACATGCTATCCGCATCGTTTCAAACCGCCTTTTAATGACATTAAAGCAATGAATTTATTTATGAAATAAACCTTTTTCAAACTCCATTCTTCATTTTTATTTGTAAAAATATTTCTGAGGCTTTTTCAAATATTTACATCAAGAAAACCTATTATTTTAACTCAAAGTATGTCAATAAACTGATTGAACCATATTTCAAATTTAAAAATTTCTTTTTGTGGTAATAAACTATGGAACAAAAACAAGACTCCAAATCGAGATTTAAGAGGTATGGAACTTGATTTCTCAAACTGCAAGTAATTTTTTATTTATTTTGTTTATTTATATTTGTTAATTTAGATGTTGTCCCACTTCCCATTTTATTTATTTATTATTTTTTTTTTTTTCATAAAGTATATTAAAATATACAAATAAATTTCAAAATGGTGCTCGTTAATAAGGTCCAGAGAATCTTATGCGAGTCCCCTCTTAGATATTGCAAATACATTCAAGTTTGTATGATAAGAATAATATATAATATATATAATAATAATAATAATAATAATAATATACATATAATATGTAATATAATAGTACTATCTATAATCGTGTTTGGATAGTCGTTATTGAACTTTTAGTTTTCGAAATATTTGCTATTTGCCATTAAGAATAGCTATGATCGTCATTGAAAAAAGTCTACAAAAGTAAGAGAAAAAAGACAAAAAGTTTTAGTTGTTTTAAATGATATGACAAATGTTACAGCCTGCCATAAATTTTTCTTTTCCTTGTCTGCATGGGCCAATGAATACAAAATCTTTATTTTAAAGCATTTCTGCTCCACATTTTTGGTTTTTTGGTTGGAAAATTGAGTAAGGCGGTCCAATTCTTACCTGTTTACACAATTTTTTTTGTTTTTTTTGCAATATCTTGCATGGCTTTTTTCTAGGAAAGAGTCTCGACTATATAGCAGAGTTACGCAAAAAAGGCTGTGTCAAAGATCCTACCAAACGAAAAGTAACAAAGCTTGTAGACAAAAAAGTACTGCAAAAGGTAGATGTTTTGATCTTTTATTCATTGATCCATTAATTAATTCAGTGAATTTGTTAGTAACTGGGATTTAGGATGTTATTGTATCAATCTTGATGAATATTTAGTGCAATTTTTCATAAACTTTAGAATCAAATTTAGTTCGACACTAAAGCATCTATTGATCTTCTTGATGTTTTGTATTATGCTTTTGTTGATAGATTTAAATTCTATTTCAACTATTTCATTTTTTTATAACTAGTTTTGAATTAACCCAGCTTACAAAAAAAAAAAGTAGATAAATTTTTGATTTAGTTTTTTTTTAGATTCTTTTAACTGTAATAAGTTATTTTAATAAATTGCACCATATAAAATATACCATTCAGAATTGAGATTTCAGGCACACAAACGCAAGCTTTCTTCTGGTGTCTTAATATCAGTAGCAAAACGATTACAGATGGTTTTTATACAGATAATGAAAATTATTATATATTCAGGTAATAACCCAAGTTGCTCCAAAAGACTACTAAGATTTGAAGATCATTGCTCACAAGCAGAAGACCAAACTATTCTTTTATGACCCGAAAGTAAAATCAAGTAATATCAGCCTAATCTAAGAAACTAAACGAAATTTATCTCTGGTTTAGTTTTTTAAATTAGGTTGATCCTACTTTATTTTCCTTTTGGCTCGCAAAAGAAGAGTTTGGTCTTCTGCTCGTGAGAAATGGTCTTCAAATCTAAGTATTCTTTTGGAATAACTTGGGTTATTATCTGAATACTTAATGATATTTATTTGATTGCCATAATGGATATTTATTAGTTCAATATAGGTTTATGTGAAAGTATACTCTAAAATGAGGCTCTGAAAATTTTTATTTTGGGATTTGATTTGATTTTCAGATTTTTTTATGTTTGTTGCATACTCTGAAGACCTTCTTATAAAACATTAGGGCGAAGTCGTTAGTAAACTACCAATATTTCACACAATAGCATTGTTTAAAGGTGCTATAATTTGAACTGCAATAAAGTTTTAAAGTTTTTTTTTTGTTATTTTATATTTAATTTTTTTGTACTAAGTACATCTGTGATGAATTTAGTGTATCGTACGTAAACAGTCGATTAAGCGCCCTGGGTACTTATTTTAAATTTTAGGTTTTGACATAGACGCTTATTTGAGAGAGGTGCTTATTCGAGACAGGATTCTTATTTAAAAAAAAACAAAAACGAATAAGATTTCGATTATTTAAAGAATATTTATAGATATATATATATATATATTTTTTTTTTTTTTTTTTGAGTAAAAAAAAGTTAGAAATAAACGGAAAACAATATTTACACAAGCAACAGTATAAAAACTATTTACAATACCAAAGTTTTAATTTCAATGTCAACAAAACCGACTTCATCATCCTATTCCAAAATGAAAACTTGGTTTGCGCCCTCTTCTAAATCCCAATCAGAAGTTGTTATTGAAGGAAATCGATTTATTTTGTTGTATAAATCCTTATTGACTTCCATTTGAGATTTCAATATTTCTTTACCGTCTGCACAAGACTGATTTTTTTAAAGCTATGATGAGTTCATCTTCTGAGTCGTCGACCTATATATTTAGCGCACATGACTTGAATGAACGTTTGGTCATTTCTGCAGGTAACAAAACCAAACCAATTTTCATACTCTTCTGTACAAATTGCTTTAAAACGACTTGTTCCATGAGACATCAGGTGCTTGAATAAACTTTGTGAAACCTCCAGGAATAATAACCTCATCATTTTTTGCCGATTTTAAGGACTTTACTACGTTACTATCACTGTGGCATTCATATGATTCCCACTCTAAAAATCTACCAAATGCTAAACTCCCCAAAAAAATTTTCGTTTTCTGAATTGTTAAATCGGTGTTTATCAAACCGTTCAACACAGCGTGCTTTAAATTCGTCATTGAGTGATTTTGGTTGACTTTTCGTGCCTATGAACACTATAAACGGTTTTAACTTTATTCCATATGCTTTAGCTGTTAAACATACGGATATTCGTGATTTATTGTGACCTGTAGATTTCATAGTAACTTTCCGAGAACCTGTCTTATATACAGATATGTCAGAGACTATATCCATCCAAACCTACGTCTCTCATCGATTACTATAATGTTTATCAGTAAATAATTATACTTAGTGAGAAGACATCAAGTGCAGAGGATTTAGGATATCAGCTTATCAATCAATCTTGCAGGATCTTTTTGAGCAACAGAAGTTTTTTTTGTCTCAAAGATAATCCGTTACGACGAATAAACTGCAACCCTTGCTAGCAACGAACTATTCTGTGTTTTCACAGTCATTTTCTTTTGTCTTTTTTTGGTTTATAAAAAGAGCTTTGCTATAAGTCCATTCAATAAGTAGCTCTTCCATTTGCATATCAAGAGGTTAACGTCCACATTTTTCTAGTCTTTTCTTTTCGCACCCTGATATTTTTTCTTCATATGATTCAATTTGTCTTTTTTATCCATTCTGTAATAAGCTTTAATCTACATTAAAATTGCTTCCGTATTAAAATGCTTTTATTTTCGGCGTGCTTTATTACTTCCAACTTAAATTTTTTGCTATAACTCAAAAACTTTTAGACCGTTATATGACATCGCAAGTCAGTTTCGTTCCACACCATCAGCCATATTTACGAAAAACACGTATTCACTGAATATTCGCTTATTTGTTACTGCATCAAAAGTATAATTGGTAACGAAAGACTACAATGTGTTCATGATACCAGAGACGAAGTCTTAGAACATGATAAAAACGTAATTGGCGTGTATCTATGAGAGAAAGAGGAAAGAGAAGAAGGGTTAATTGGGCACATCCCCATAGATATATCGAAGTTAATTTACCAGTTTCTCAATGCTGATAAAGCCAATACATTAGTTGCAATGATCACCAGGAAAAGAAAACGAGAATTTGAGCTTTTCATCCCTGGAAAATACATGAAAAGGTAACAAAGAAAGATATTTTAGTAGTCATTAACGAGGAACTTTTGAAGTGGAAGGAAAAATATCAACATTTTGATATAAAGATCGAATGCAGTGTAAATGGTTTTTAAAAAAATAGGTGTTTTTTATTAAACATAACGTTTTTTTTTATACTAAATATTCAAATAAGCACTCTTCCAATGGGCGTTTATTCAAGAGGGGTACTTATTAAAAAATTTAGGTTTTTAAATTATTGATGCATTTAAAGAAGACTATATTGAGTTACGTTCCGGGATATTATATTGCTAGAAATTCTGCTTGTTTGAAATATTAGAAATATGTATTTTCAGGACTGGTGACCTGTTTGGTAAAATAAACGGAATAGCTTATGTCTAGTTCGATTTAAATGTGGGCAAAGCAAACTATAGAGAATCTTTCTTTTACAAGATATATAAACAATTTTTAATTGTTTTGTATTTCCAATCAAGCATTTATTTTATAATATGTTTTGGGTCTTGTTCTCAATTTTCCTAATTTTAGACCCCATAATGAACAAATGGAGGGTTAACAATAAAAAGATTTTCAGCTATTTACCTTTTGATACCTATTTGCTTTTTTTAGTCATCTACATTCGATCTTATTAATAACCTTATGCATCGTAAAGGTAAATAATATTTGATAATAATATTCCAAGCAATCTCATTTTTGTAATCCTAATAAAGTAATGTTTATTAGTATTAATTGAAACTTGGGATTCTAACACATAAAATTTAGATAACCCGGCCCGGTTTTCACGATCGATTTACTCGCAAAAATTCTCTTCGTTGCGCGCACAAATTCTCTCCCTCTCACATTAAATAATCTCAGTTGATCAAAATTAGTCAAATCACTAATCGCAAATTGCTTATATATACAGTTTTGATTCCTTCCTCTTGAATATAGACTTTTCCATCTTGAAAAAAAAAAATATTAAAAAAATAAAGATATGTAGATTTTATAAAATTTCAAATAATTATTCCTATCTTTTTAACGCTTAGATTTTTTTTTTTTTTTTTAATTGATTCACGCAGCTGGGGCTAAACCGCCATTTTATGTTTTAGAATTCATATGTTTCTACTATTTGTATGTTTGTCCTGGTCTTTGCCCCAAATTTGTTATAAAAATTTTTTTTTTTTTTTTTCAATAAAATAAATATTTTATATAATCATTAATTACCTGCTAGTTATAAAGCTAGTAAAATCGTTTTAAATACATATTTTGTGCAATTTTTCCTAAAAATATTTGTACAAAACGTTATGTTGAGATCTAATGGTAGTTTCACCCCAAGGCGCTTAATGGTAGTTTCACCCCATGGCGTCTACGAAAACTACTCTAAATAAAAATATTTATGTCGGTTTTACACATGCTCTTTACTAGGGCTACATAAACAGTTCAACAATAAGAAAAAACATTCGTTTGGCGTTGAAGATACGTATAAAACAATAAAGAAAGACTTGTCTAAACAAAAAAGTGGTGATGTCAGACAGAAATCTAATCCAACAGACGGAAAGTGTTTAAATGTAGAGATGTTAAAAAATAGCTCGAATATTTCTAAACTAAAAAAGAAGCTATCGGAATTACAGAAATCGCTAGCAAGAAATCCAGGGTGAGAATATTGCTTTTTCATTCAATGCTCACAGATAGCTCCTCTACTTACAGAGAAGTTTGATAAAGTTCATGAGTGTTTGCACATGGAGATTAAAGCATAATGAAAAGAAATTGTGGAAGTTTGAATAAATAGTGGACCGTTTCTTTTATTGATATATTTTTAAAGTTATAAATTTGCTTATTTAAATTTGATATATATAAAATTCTCCATTTTGGGAAAATATTTGGAAATATGGGCTTTTGCGTTTATTTACGGTAGTTATCACTTTAAGTCCAGGTAATGTGTTACTTATAATACCTACTTCGCTTTTAGGGAGACGCCTGTTAATCGTACTATTAGACACAACATTACGCTAACGGAGAGAGAAATCGAAGAATTATCGGCTGCAGAAAATAAAATTGAACAAAAACTAAAAGTAAAATCACAAACAAAAAAACTAAGCATTTTTTAGCGTTATATTAATAGTAGAATATCTCCATTGTACATAATTTTTAAAATATTTTTTATCACATGCATTTTCGTGATTTTTGGTTTTAACCCTATATCTCATCAAGTAAAAGAAATGAACCAGCGTATTTGTATTTTTAACGTGGCCAATAAATAGTTTTCGAACTAATTTATTACAGAAGGGCCCACGAGTTTGGTTTTTGTGTACTTAGAGCTCCTATTTGAGATTACGGTAAATAAAATGATTAGCTCCGAGGTGGGATCGCACCCACAATTCTAGCGATCTTATGCTTTATCCTCTTGGCCAGACAACCGTTAATATTTACGCTGCGAGCAGGATTTAATAACAAGCCTCACTCAAAACTTTTCTTTTACATATCTAAATGTATTTATTAAAAGCTGAAAAATGATTTGTGGATAATATGTAAAAAAAAAATAAAAAAATAAGTTAACTTATTCGGGCTGCTTTTAGGACGACATACAACCTACTCAATCTTCTTCAGGCAAAGCAGAAATTTTTACTAAGTTCCGGCTTAGATTTAACAATTAAGCAGCCTGTTACAGGAAGCGTGTTCTTAAAATAATTCTTTTACAAATGTTTTTCCACTTCATTTCAGTCATAGATGATTTCTTAAATTAAAGAATATTAGTATTCATTCCGTCAACATTTCAGCCATTAAGATGTCTGTTTGTGTTACCTCGTGTCTTGTTCCACGTTAAGTATTTTTTCATTATAATGGCCTTTCTTATCCATTTTGAGTAACATTGTTTCAGCTTCAAATTTTTGTATCGTATAGCATTTCAAACAAATATTCTAGTTTCGACGAAATTCCCCTGTCCTTTGATACAGTCTCCAGTTGTACTTACATCTAGCCAAGCTTCATTTTGTCGATTTGCAGTTTTTAGTGTGAGTTCTTCATCGATTAATTTTAGTAATACTTCCACTTCAACGTTTTTACATACCTCATGTAGTAGAATTGCTGTTATATTTCTCAATTCATTATGTATTATGTCACAAATTTACCTTTCTTACAGGACATCGAATGTTGAATGTCAAATTTTTCACGACAAGCACTTTTAGTTGGAAGGTTTGGGATGCTCCAGTTGTAGCATAGTCTTATGGCGTCCCAGAATTTTTGTTTAAAAAAAGAATAGTTGTAATTAGTATTAATTACGGTTTCTCGTCTAAAAGTAAGCGTTTCTTAAAAAGCTACTTCATAGAAAGCTCCTAGGAAATAAATAAAGGGTTAATTTGGATTCAACTTTTAGTAATTTTTTGTATATAATTTTAGGTGTGTCCCAAGGCTCCATGCGTGGGCCTCTTCTTTTTAATATTTTCATAAATGATATGTTCTTTTGTTTTGTGTGATAATTGTAACTTCGCTGATGATAATACACTCATGCGTGTGATATTTATATTGAAAATGTGTTATCACATCTGTACAATTTAATTTATATTTCCTGCTACAAAAATTTATAGTGTAAATAAAAACGTAAATAATTTTTTATAAAGATATATCTAAAAATAATCTTTTAAAATTGTTCTTATTTACCTAACTGTATAATTTCAGTGAAAGCACAGAAACCATAATACCATTAGGGTCTTTATCATCGAGAACCGATAAACTGCCTGACTTAAATAAACTGCTTTTGAGACTATTGGATAAACACTGCATTGTCTTTACCAATACATAAAAACTTTAAAAGAACGATTTCAAATCACAAGAAGAAAAAATGTGTCTTTAATTTCTTC
>JAUZNK010052729.1:0-32482 GCA_035046665.1 Euphysa ruthae
ATATATATTTATATATTTATATATATGTGAGTTTCATAGAATCTCATTACTGTTTTTAACTATTTGTCACGGTTTGATTTTTTTCTGTGTGTATAAAATTTTTTAAAACAATCTTATTATTGGAATATGATTTTATCTTTTTAATTTATATGTCAAAAGTTTAAAATTTAGTGGGACAAATTCACATTATCTTAATTTTTTGAGGAAAATGTTTTCAACTCTATTGCACATAAGGAAGTTATATTGGGACTATTTTGAACTCAAAATTGCCAAAATTTCGAACTTAAGCTAAAAGCCCTTATACTATTTTCCTTCAAAACCATCATCCTTTTGTCTAAGATTTTATAAATTTAATAATCCTTATCAGTTATTTCTTTACACTCTCTGACATTCACTTGTAAGTTTCAGTGCTTTATTTTGGTGTTTTAGTATCCACTTGGGAAGATATCTATATCAAAACTTGGTTGGTTTGGTATACTTCTGCAAATATTCCTGATATTGTATCCTTTCCAACATTCATTTCATTTATAATTGCTTTGTTTTACTTCAATTAGAATTGTTAAAAGATTTATTAAGAAATAAAGCATCATTCATGAAAAAATAAGAACATAGCAGTGTGTTATCTTGGTATGTGTGACCATCACTCACGAGTGTATGAAATGCTAAAATAAAATTTACAAGTACCAAAAACACTTTCATTGATGCTATAAGAAATTTTATAAAAGAAGTTTTTTTTTTGTTTTTTTTTTTAATTAAAAATTTTATCTTTATAAAACTCAAGTTTAAATTTTATGGTGATCTTAATTGAATCTTCACTAATATATTAAATTTAATCACTTTCTGAGAACTTAAATATATTTGATTAAGTTTGCTATGAGTGACTTAAGGACTTAGTAAAACATGATCACCTTTGAAAAGTTAAATTAAATCAAATAATAGCATTGATAAAAGTGGAAATTGAAATAGGAAATTTTAGCTAATCTCAATCATAATTTTCTGAAGTCTTTTTTTCGAATAGACAGACATAAATCCCCTCAATCTTTTTAGGAAACTTTAAAACCTCTTCTCATATAAGTTCAATTATTTAAGAAATATTAATTTGTTTTGGTGACAAAAAATAATTTAAATTTATACTAATACCGCCGTCACAGTTGACTTAAATCCTCCTGAGTGGAGTTCATATTTTTTTCCATTAAATAAGATACAGTGTTAATTTCTATTTAAAATATTTGCATCACATCCTAATATTAGCTATGAAGGATAATCATGAAGAAAAATAGCAAATGTTGGCCCAAAAAAAAGACTTGTGGCAGAATATCTGTAATTATGCTATTAATTGCGAATGATTCAATTTGAAATTAAGCTACCTTAATTTCTTGTGGATTTTGGGAGCGCTGTATTTCCTAAAATTCCCAATAAAATTTTGCAGGAGTTATGTAAACATAACCTAACATAATTTATTCAAGGCAAATGATTCTCCACCACATAATCTAATTTTTGCAAATTTAGCTTTTTATGGGTTAGAATATAATATTTTCTAACAAAAAACCCCACATCAGTACATGTGTTTTCTTGAGTAAACTGTTGCTAATAGTTATATTCTTTATCTGATATTTGTAGATCACTGATGTTTGTTGGTGAATCGAAAACAAGCAGTTTTGCAGATGATAACACATTCTCGGTTTGATACCATACTAGTCATTGTATAATTGTTAAACTTACATTAGCTGTAAATGCAGCAATAACTTGGTTTAATAATTATCCATGATTGCTGTTATTGTTAAATTTCGAAGCATAATCTTTGGAGGCGAAAAGTGATCTAATTAAATGATAAAACTATTCAAAAATTTTAATAGGTTTAAACTGCTTGATGTAGCTCTTGATAGCAGATCAATTTTTTACATTATTTTGTAGAATTTTAATTCTGCTTGATTCAGTTTGAAGCCTTTGAAGTTGCAGACTCACAATACCTATATCTTAAGTGCAAGTTCTATTAGTTAGCAATTTCTCTTAAGCCTGGGTTTATTTCAGAAATTTGTTAGTAAATATAATATATCCTACAGCTATGAGAAATCCGAGCCAATGCACAATTAACCTGTCTAAGCTCACTTAAGCTTTGTGCTACTTTGCACAAATATGAAAAGCTTTGAAAAAGATACCTGAGTTTCTCAAATTGTGTCAAACTGTTATCGTATTTAAATGCAAAATTTGCATATTCATTTTCTGTTTTTTAATTGAAATTGATTAGTTTTATAAACTGTCATTTTGCATGTTTTTCAAGTCTATAATAAAGACTTCAAACTACTAATACTGCTGCTACTACTACCACTGATACTATTAATAATAGCAAATACAAAAAATTTTGAACAACCAGCATGCTCCTTAGCATTAATTATGTCATGTATTTTTTTTTTTTTTTTTTTTTTTTTTTTTTACTTTATCTTCCTTGAACAATTTGTGTTAGTTATATAATGGCTGCTTCAGTTGTTGGATTTTATAGTTCCCCATTGTTTTGCCACTTAACACCAAAGAGAGGCAATACAAGTATGACTAAGGTATTATTTTTTCTTTAAAATTATTATAGTCAAAATTTCAGTATTTACATGAGCTTCCTTATAATTCCTTTTAATGTCAAAGTTTTTATAAATCACGTTTATCAGCTTGAGTTATTGCATGCAGCTTTATTATGTAGCTTTAAAAGAGCAAGTGTTTAGCTGTCACTGCCAAATTCAGGGATTATTTAGGCATACCTGTTTTGTCCACATAGAGCTCGTTTGGACTCCTAAATAATTTGAAACTATATTTAATATCCCTGTTTTATTAACTTTTTTGACATGCTTTAGCAAGGGAAAAGATTTTAACTGTCCTAACTAATGATTTATATAGTCCAAAAATCACTTATAATCATATTTCAAAACTTATTATGGTTTAAAGAAATCTATGCTTGAAAAAATTTACTGAGATTTGGGTTGATCAGAATATGGGACAGGGGCACTTAGATGACTGTTAATTTAACTATTTCTACTCCTTATGCTTTAGTCGTTTTTGATTTTGTTTGTAGTAAAAAATAATTTTGTTAACAATATTTTGATTTCAAGACTTTAAATGTTTTAATAGTTTTTTTTTACTATTTTAGCTTATCTTAAACTGTGTTATCTTGCTAGTAATGAGCTCAGCTCTTCCTGTATTATCACGAACACTCGGTAGGTATTCTTTTTGAAGAAAAACCTTTTATCTTTTTAACCTTTTAACTTTTCTGCTCACGAAACAAACAAAATCCTTTTAAAGCTTGTCTATTATTACAGCTTGTGTATTAGTTTTTTTTTTTTTTTTGTGAAATTTTGCACTAAGGTTAAAGGTCATAAAGTTATTTAGATTTTTTCAGAAAAAAAAATGCGTTTTTACTGGACCTCAATACCACCAAATATTTTTATTTTAGGCCTGAAATTATCTAAAATTTGGTTGGTAAAAGGTCATAAAGGGAATCTTTTAATCGGTTTTAATCTATTGGTGATACACCCAATGATGATACACTCGTTGATGATACACCTGATGATGACAGTTTGTTTTTTTTGAAAAATTATGTCCCAATTTTGCGAATTTTTTTTTTTTTTTTGATCATTTTGAAAGCTAATTGGGTCTCCACTCTAAAACCTGAAACTTTTCAAATGAGAAAGCTTATTCTTAAAATCTTTTAATAACTTAAAAAAACTTTGTTTCTGTATTAAAACTTGTATTTTAATGATTATTAAGCTTATCATGTTTTTTAACCTTGTATCATCAACCCGTAGACTGTAAATGGCTCATATTAACATGTATTCTATGCAGAGGTTCTGTCAACATAAAAACTATTTGGATGTTTTGACAGCACATTGATCATTCATTGGTCGAGTTAACCTGTATATTATCAGGCCTGCAAATCCATTAAAATTGGCTGGAATCCATTCAGATTTGCGATGCACTACTTCATACAACAAGTTACAATTAAACTGGTTGTATAACTTTGTTCTCGTTGGTTCACATGCGTGTGTGTGCTTCTTTTTACATTTTAAGGAAATTTGCAGTAATTTTGAATTTAAAGACCAACGAAAATTTAATCGCATTAAATAAAAAAACTTGAGTATACATATTTTACAAAAATGCAGTTTTAAAGAAAAATACTCAAGTTTTTATGGGTAAAATTTTTAAAACGAGAAATATGTTCTTACAGTCATACGTGAAAAAATAAATTAAAAAAAAAAAAAAAAACTCAGGATAAACATTTTTGCAGAAAGAACAACTTTGATGTTGTTATTTAAGCTTTCTGAAAAAATAAAATGTACATAAAAATGAAATTTCAGATAATGTTTTTGAATATTTTGAATATCATATTATTTTCATCTATTTAACTGTTAGATGATTAAAATAGTAAAAAAAATCATTTTAACCATTTTACAGGTGCAACTTCTTCGAAAAATTCTCTTAAATGTTGTCTATGTCTAATAATGTGAAACTTGGAGAAAACTGAGATTAATTTTATTACAAACTTTTTACTTTAACTTGAAGTTAACCATTTTAGTATTTTCTTATGAAGCAAAAAGTTTTTGCTGTGAAAATTTTAATTTGCACCCTGCATAGAGGTTATATTCTTAAAAATGGATGATGTTGTAAAATTTGGAATCCGAAATTCTCAAAGTCGTATCGGCATCATTTTGTAGACTGTATTATAACTATTGAACATTTGTAAAAACTAACAAATATACACAAGATAACATAAGTTATTTTAAAAATAATAAATTCCAGTATAAACTGTATATTATAGTATATGCAGGTTGTCTGTTGATATGAGTTTGAGTCAGTGTTTCTGCACTTGCATTTAAGTTTTGCAATAAATCTTGTTTGGGTTATATGTGTGAAATTTTTGAAGTTTCTGAAAACAGAAGAATGCCTTTGCGCAACAGCAATTTAAGGGTGTCCTTTTATGTGGAGCAATATTCCTAATTGAATTAGAGTTTCTAGTTTGGTTACTGTTTGGGAGTAGTGTTTGCGGTTAGGAGGAGAGAAAAGGTTTTAATTATATGCTAAATAAGACTGCTTTTTTAAACCCCATGAAGTCTGTTATTAATGGCAATTCTAAGTATTTTTCTGAAAATTTTTTTTCACATCCTATTTCACCAATACTTTATAAATTTGTTTGTTAAAATTGATTTTAAACTTTTAAAAGGAATTTTTAAATTTATTGTAGGTATTACATCATTCAGCTTGATGGGTGAATTTGGTCGATTGGATTGGATGTATAATTTTCAGTTGATATTGTTTTATAATGTATTGTTTGAAGCTTCTACTTCGTTTTGTCTAATAAACAAGTTTACAAAATCTGTACGTAGTGCTCTCTTTGTGCACTTCAAACATAC
This sequence comes from Euphysa ruthae, assembly GCA_035046665.1. Taxonomy (NCBI): domain Eukaryota; kingdom Metazoa; phylum Cnidaria; class Hydrozoa; order Anthoathecata; family Corymorphidae; genus Euphysa; species Euphysa ruthae. The sequence continues at coordinate 5,394 of JAUZNK010052729.1, forward strand.
CTGGCTGTTCAAAACTTCATGCATTGCAAGTATGTCATGGAGAAAGAACAAATAGCCATACGTTGCTATTTGTGCACTTTACTACATTTATTTATGAAAGAAAAAATGGTTGAATTAGCAGAAAAAATGAAAGCACAATTGTTTATAATTCAAATTTATATATAATTGTTTATAAACTTTTTAGTGATGCAACACCTATAATTGAAATACTCATTAAAATAAATTTTTGAATTTCTTCTAATTTGCTTCTTCCACCAATGATTAGTTTGATAAATAACGATTGACTAAAGGAAGTCTTAGGCCCATTTTGCTAGGGTTATTTTTGCTCGGTTCTTTATGGCGTGATCATGATTTTTATATCATTAAAATGCTAATATTACAGCCATATTTTTATGAAAGGTCATCCAGCAAAAGTCTGACATACATGTAATAGTTTGAAATGTAGAATCTTTTGGATTTTATGATATCATATTAAAAGTACTTATTAATGTGCTATGTAGAAATATTTATTTGTTTTATTGTTCTTATAGGTTATGTAAAGATATTTATTTTTTCAACTTAATATCACGTTCCAGTTTATTTTACATGTAACAAGTTAAATTATTAGCAGACAAATTTCCATGACACCAGCAATCCTATAGTTTTTATTGAAAATCCGTTGTTTAATTTATAATCCAAGCATTATTTTTTCTGCCATGCATGTACTACTTTTCAATATTTTAAAACCATATATCCTAAGTATTTTAAGCATTTTGGGCATAATAATCTTACAAACTTGTGTTATGTATTTACCACTAAGAGTAAGTTGTTGTATAATTTACATCAAAATCTATGCGTACAAATGAATTTAACTTGTTTTATGTTTGTAAATACAACTTTTTAATATAAATTTTTATTTAATTATTGAATAATTGTAAATCTCTTCAAAAAAAAAAAAGAAATGTTACTCTTATATAATTGTTAACTAAATTTCATTGTTATTGTTTCTATCCCTTGTCTTGCAAGCAACCTTAGATTGATGGATCTTATTTGGGCTGGATATCTTTATTCATCTTCAAATGCACATACATGCAAAATTTATGCCGGGTATGACATTTATTAAATTTTTTTTTTTTTTTTGGTTGCGTGGATTAAAATACTTGAAACGATATTCATCCTTTAATTATATTAATGAAATGTTCAAATTAATGAATTAACCAAATATCTCATTCACAATGTTTGGTTTATTTTTTACATAAAAACTGATTTTCGGAAAGGCTGTTCATTACCACTTCAAAATTCTAGTTCTCGGACCAAAGACTTGACTTCAAATTCTGTCCTAAAATAAAAACATTTGGTTTTTCTCAATAAATTACTGTAAAAACTTTGCTTTGATGTTATAAAATATCTATTTTGATAGTTTTCGCATGTTTCATATTTCATAGCTTTTGTGTTGGCCAGTACTAATGCCCTTAAACATTCCAAATTTGGTCTAAAGATGGCATTTGATTTGTCTTTTGAGGTTCTTATTCTGGTGTCAAGTATCTCTTATTAAGGAGCAATAAAATTCTAAAGATACTTTTTGGAATTTCCAATTTATCATTAACATTTTATCGTACGCAATTGACAGAGCGAGAATAATTTTTAAATGTTATTTGTAAACCAAATTTGAGATGTTTATTGGCCATGACAAAAACCATATGCAAACATTTCCAAAATTAAATATAAAAATTAAATCAATTTTATACATGAAACAATAACAATTGCAGTTGAACATATAAATGATTGGATAATATACAATGTCTTACTGGGAACACTCAAGTATAAAAATGATATAAAGGAATCCCATAAACTAATAGAAACTTTTTTAATTTCTGAAATTTTACGCTATAGAATAACATGTGCTTTTTCTAAAATGTTTATGATTGGAGCTTTCTGACAGTTTTTTGTTAATTTTTAAAATTAAAGTTTATGCAATTGTCTTTTTGAACTGGAAACCAACCAATGATATGCCTTTAGTATGAAATTTCATCCCTCTAATGGTTTCAGCACAGCACAGTCCTTTTCAATGGTTTTTAAGGATTCATATCCTTAATCCTGTTATGAGATTCCATTTTGTAACCATTATTGTATTTGTTGTATTTTTGTTATGCTGCAATAGGGTTTCTCTCTTTGAAAACTACGTACGAAACTACGTTACGAAAACATATTTTGTGTTGTTTTTTTTTTGTTTTTTTTTCTTCTTCTTTTTTCTTTCTTTTTTTTTCAGAATTAAATTATATGGAATATAAATTTAAGCAGAAAGATGCTGATGTGTGAAACTTGTGATGGCGAATCATTTTATGATCAAGATGGACTATTTTATTGTATTAATTGCAATACACAATCACAGGTATTTATTTTTATCATAATGAAAAAATAAAAATTTTACAATTGCAAAGGTAAATTTTTTGTGGATCTGTGGCGCAGTGGTCTAAGGAGCCGAACTACGGAAAAAAAAGTAGTGAAAAGGTATGTGGTTTGAGCCCACTTGATGACTGCACTTACGGTGAAACCATCATCTAATTTCGGGCAGCATATTATAGCAGGATTTAGATGGTGTATGTCTGTCCTCGTCCTGTGTCCCAAATTCGTAATATATGTATCTATATATAAGAAAAAAAAAAAAATTTTTTTTTGAAATCACTGGAACTATTAATTTCTTAGAGTTTATTAGTCTTGATTTAATTGATTTAACTTGATTTATTAAACTTTATATAGGAGAAGATTATAGAAGCTAAGCAAGAAGTAGGCTTCAATGAAACGCCACATACAAAAGCATCTGCCAATAAAAGAAAACAACGAAAACTTAAACGTATGTTTTTTTTTAACATTATTCAAACTAAATAATTATTTTGTTTTGCCAGTCTTTTTAAAAATTTATTGGGCCAACTTCCTGTGTCACAAAGCTATAAAAAATTTCTTTAAATTTTTTCCAGAAATTATTTTCTAAATATGCCAAAAGTTTGTAAAACGTAAGAAAATTTTAGTTCTAGTCATTTTTTTCTAATCAATTTTTAGTCCCTTTCCTCTGAAACATGTCAGATTTAAAATATAATTTTTTGTTATATCTCTATATTTTTTCCAATTTGTGCGAAGCAAAAATTAACACATTAATTTTTCAAGTTCTTTAGTTTTTTATAACTTTCCTTTTTATCTTAAACCGGGTGAAAGAGAAAAAAATCATAATTTTAAAGGTTTTCTTGTAATTCACTTAAAATTTCTACATGAAGTTAAGGGTTAGGTTAAGGAGGAAAAAATGTTATAATTTTTCATAAACAAGGCATAAATCTCTTCATATCTGTACATTAGAGTTTGTTTGTTTTTTGCTTAAAGTTAGTTTTAAAAGGTTGGAAATAATATTAATTGTTTGTTGTTGGAAGAATTAGTTTCGCAGGTTTGATTTTTTATTCTACCTTTAAGCTAATTTAAGATAAACCACGAAATTTTATTTTTAATAAAATTAAAAAATTTTATTACATTTTTAGATAGTTGTTTATTGTTGTGGATGCAGTGCTGACTGCATTGCCATATCTGTTCTAGGTTGACAAATACTAGTCTTCCTACTGTTCATGCTTGTCTGATGAGTATATGATGCTCATATGAATTTCATGCTTGTTACTGAGATAGTAGTTTCCTGATTGCTGCATTGCCACCTGGTAGAAAGGAGTCTTAGCACCTTCCTAACAACTTAGAGAGGTTACTCCATCAACAGTTGTTAAATGGTGTTGCAGTTGTAGGGCCAAGTTACGCTTGGAGGGTGACCCTGCGTCTGCAACAGCTTATTTATCTGAGACCACATCACTGTGGAATGTGCTAAGGAAATTGCTTCTTGGCTTCATATTAGCATGGATGTCTGTATTTTTTTCTCAAAATTATCAAGTGAAACCACGTTCGAGCCCATGGTTTTCTCCAGCAATTGCAGCCACAATTGCTCACAACCATTATTTTCATATTCTTCAGTGCATTAGTTTTGTTGAGAACAGTATTTTTACCACAGCCTGGAATGACTTTAAAAAAGTCATTAAAGAGGCTAAGCGCTCTTACCAAAACCAGTTCCATGAACGTCTGGTCACTCAATCTATCGGATAAGGGTAAATTTTTGATCTCTCTACTCTATTGAGCCTAATGAAATTCCTGTAAATGAAACTAATGAAATACTTATGAGAACTCTCCAATTCTCTGCACGTTGTTTAATAAGTGTGCCGTTAAATCCTATTTTACTTCTGGTTGGAAGTTGGCATCTGTTTTGTCTCAATATTCAAAAATTCTGAAGAGCGATATGATCCTAGCAATTACCGTCCCATCAGTCTCCTTTTAATCATCAAGTAAGATCTTCAAATCATTTTTTAACACGTGTGTTATTTAGAGTCATTCAGTCTGTTCTCTGATCATCAGTATGGTTTTCGTTCTGGTAGCTCCTCTGCTAAAGGTCCGACTGTTATCTGTGAACATTGTATGCTGGACTTCTTCTTAAGATGAAGTCATGTGCTATCTTGTGTGCAGTTTTGAATATCATTAAGTCATTTTGTCAGGCAGGAAAATTAAAGTGGTATTTGATGGCCACTCTTCCAACTGTTACTCTGTAAATTCTCGTGTCCTTAAGGTTATTTTCTGGGACCTTCCCTTTTTCTAATTTTCGTTAATGATCTGCCTGATAGCATTCTTTGCACGCTTGCTATATATGGAGGTGATACTACTTTATACTCATCCTTACGGAAGACAAACAATGCTTTTGACAAGGTTGAAATGGCAACTGATTTGGCAGAGGATATTTGTACTCTTGTTGAGTGGGGTGAGAAATGGCTAGTGTCATTCAATACTCCACAGGCACCTTTCCTTCCATCTGTGCTGATGAATGGTAATGAACTCACCAAACCTACGCAGATTCGATTATTAGGCCTAAATCATTTTTTTTTGGAATTTTTACATTGAATCTATTGCAAAACCTGCTGCCATGAAGGTTGGATTTCTATTCCAGTTATTTGCTTCCACCAGAGAGTTTGCTTTATATCTATAAGCTAACCATTTGATCATGTATTGCTGCCATCTTTGGCTGGGAGCCTCTACTGTATGTGTACATTTTTTTGACCAAATTCGGAAACATATACTCAACCTTGTTGATCCTGATCTTAGTTTGAATTTTCAATCACTTTCTCATCACAAAAATGTAGCAAGGTTACTGTTGTATTTCCATGGACACTTTTTTGATGATTTGAAAAAATTAACACTATACCTTAATACTTTTCAAGGACCACAAGTGTTTATCTGCTATGCATCCTTTAATGGTAAAGATACCTAAATTCCACAAGAACTTTTATTCATAGAGTTTCTTCCCACTTACTTCTCGCTTGTGAAACTCTTCCTTTCGATTGCTTTCTTTTGAATTGTGATCTCCAATCCTTTAAGTCTAATGCCAACTAATGATATTGTTTTTTGATAATTCAATTTAGCACATAACATTGGTCGCACATGGGTACTTTATGAAGGTTTTCAGTTTTTGTTGAAAGCTCAAATTCAATCACTTATTTGTATGGGATTCGATCCACAGTTAAAGGTAATGTAAATTCGGTTTTTTTTTTTTTTTTCAACCGGTTGATTATAACACATTTTTGCTGATATTTAAGTTTTCGTTTACCATTCCATTTTTAATTTATTTTTTTAATTTATCATTTTAATTTTCTTGCACTAGTTTGCATGACTTAATTTTATCAAGGATCAAACAGTAAATATTCATTTTAAATTGAATTTTGACTAGCTTAAATAAGACTAAGCAACAATATTTTTTTAATCAGCAATTAAATTTGGTCTATATTTTGCATGGAGAATATACCCAAATATCGTTATTTTAGGCCTAAAAAAGGTTTTCTGGAGATTTGATTTTTACTTTTTTCTTTTTTTTTTTTTTTTCTTATTTTTTTTGATTATAGTTAGAGGATCATAGAGATCATTTTTGAACCATAACTCCGCCTACTTAAAATTATTTTTTTGAACCACAACTCCACCTACTTAAATTTCAGTTTTTGAACCATAACTCCATGTACTTAAAATTCAGTTTTTGACTTAAAATTTTTTTTTAGAACTATAGCTTCATTTACTTAAAACGAAATTTTTTTTGACCTATAGCGTTATATAATTAAATTTCATTTTTTGAAAATAACTTCACCTACTTAATATCATTTTTTGAACCATAATGTCATCTACTTAAATTTCATTTTTTGAACCATAATTCCACCTACAAAAAGATCATTTATTGAAATTTATCTCCACCTACTTAAAACTCATTTTTTGAACCATAGTGTCATCTACTTAAATTTCATTTTTTGAACCATAATTCCACCTACAAAAAGATCATTTATTAAAATTTATCTCCACGTAATTAAAATTTATTTTATGAAACAAAACTCCACGTACTTAAAACTCATTTTTTGAACTATAGTGTCATCTACTTAAATTTAATTTTTTGAATCATAACTCCGAGTACTTAAATTGCATTTTTTGAACTATAACTCGACTTTATTAAAATTCGTTTTTTGAACCATCATCATCTACTTAAAACTAACTTTTTGAACTATAGTTTCATCTAATTGAAATTAATTTTTTTTTAAATAACTTCATCTACTTAATAATGTTTTTTGAATCATAACTCCACGCACTTAAATTTCATTTTTTGAACCCTAACTCCACATAATTAAGATTTATTTTTTAAACCATAACTTCAACTACTTAATTCATTTGTTGAATCATAACTCCACCTAATTAAATTTCATTTTTTGAACTATAATGTCATCTACTTGGAACTAATTTTTTGAACTATAGCGTCGTTTACTTAAAGTTCATTTTTTGAAACAAAACTTCTAATTAATACTGTTTTTTGAACCATAACTCTACATACTTAAAATTCACTTTTTTCAACCATCGTCAATTACTTAAAATTAATTTTTTGAATAATAACTTTATCTACTTTTAACTCATTTCTTTTTAATGCAATTAATTTATCAAGTCAGACTAACTGTCATCCTATGTTCGAATTTCCAGAGGAGTGCGATATTACACACTTTGTCAACAACCACTGATCTAATGAAGAGAAGGCAATCTAGTTGATTGAGAAAGTCCTGCTATTTTAGAAATAAAAAAATAAGAGCTTGATCTTTGTTTGGCCAAAAAGTGGCTTATAATTTCGGGCTTGTTTAAAGGACAGTGGGCAGATAAAATAAAGAGGTTGATTGAAAACATCTTGGTAAAATGGTACCAGTTCCTTATAACATGACTAATTATTTTCAATCACTCGATTTGACAGTGAACCAACCTATCATGTAAGTCGTTGTTGCGTGATAAAGCTCAAACACGGTATGCAGGAGAAGTGCGAGCTCCAATTTTAAAAGGAATTGTAACATATAGTGTATTTGTTGCTTTGAAAACAAGCAATAAGAATGTCATGAAAAATGGATGGCACAGTTTTGTTTTAACCAAATCGATTAAAGAAAAATATCCACAAGGAAGATTACTATTATCTGTATTTGCATCTATATTTTTATGGGTATGATTTCAAAAAGACAAGCTTAGATCTTTATTCTTTGTTAAAATTTGCCCATTGATATTTGCCAAACTTTCCTTGTCATTTGCAAACGATATTTTTTAGATGTGATTTTCATTCAGACGTTCAACTTCTTTGAGATGAGTCCTTGAAATTTAACAACATTTGCGCAGTAAATCAACATATCCTTACGTTTCATAGCTTCTGACTGCTTTTAATTAGTTTTTTGTCCTAAACTATTAAGTAAACGGGTTAATTAGTAATTAATAGGTGTATAAATTTAAAACTGGGTGAATTTAAAACTGATTGAGAAGTATTATGACTCCAATTTTATTTCTCAGAATGTGACTGGCCAACTTTGGTTTGGTTATTTGCGTTATTTGAAGATTGCATTTTATGATGATGAGCCGTCACATTTTACTATCTTACCCAAGAATGGCGAAGGTGGGAGAAGCTTCAATAAGATTGGAATTGTTCCTCCTGGTGAAAGGAAACGCTACAGAAGATTTAGGGAGGAGGACGCTTTAAAAGAAATGAATGACAAACTAAAGAGAGAAGAAAAACAAGGTTTGTTATTATTACTTAGTAAAACAATGAAAAGAAATGTGGCAATGGTGTTACTGGTGAGTAGTTTTCCTATGTGCATACCCGAACAGTCCAAAATGGCTAAAAGCAAATCTTTTTTTTTTGATAGTTATAAAATTTGGCTTTAATGATTTTTCGCATAATGTTTGTGGAAATGATTTTCTGAGCAATTTGCGTTTCTGGGATAATTTTGGTTCTGATGCTAGTGATGCTGATGAAAAGTTAGCCCGTGGGCTTGCCCTAACAGCTTAAAATTACTGAAAGCTAGCTGTTTTGTTTATGTGCATCAAATTTGGGCAAATTTGATTTCTAATCTTGCATGAAATTAAAGGTCGATAGATGTTATGTTTTGATCCATATGGTTGCCTTTTGAATGAATAATCTCATATTTCTTTACTGGTCCAGAATTTTATTTTTCAAAATTTACATGAAGATAGAAGCATATTAAGAGCATTTTTTCAGTTAAATCCTCACATGTTAAAATATTTTAATCAGAATATTTGGCTTATAATAGGTTAAGTTTTGGCTAAATTCATGTCTATTAGATGTAGCTTAAGGTTTTTAATTTTACATAGAGATGTAGATACATTGAGTTCATTTTTGAAATGTTACGTTCTTTGACCCAAGCTCAGAATGTCTCAAATTGAAAACTTCTGTAGTTAATGTTATTTTCTTTAGCTGTGCATTTTGAAAGCAGAAATAAAATTTTCATATGCTTTTTGTAATTATTCAATAGTTTAAACTTTCTTTTTTTTTTTTAATTTCCATATACTATATATACTCAGCATTTATTCTCATTAAATAGGTTTAGTAAAACACAAATTGACGTCGCATGATAGGTTAATAAGTTTCATAGATATCCTGGTGTTTTGTTTTGTAGATGATCAAGCAGCTGGTTTAATTCCCAAAACAGAACTTGATGTAAAAAAACAAGATGAAAATGTGATGGAATCAACAATGCCAAAAATTGATAAAGAAGACTTAACCCAATGTCATACTTTGATCATTTGTTACTTAGCACTTGTATTACTAGAAGAGCCTGTATTGCTTACAGACTTGATAAGGTATTGCTAGAAGAGATTATATTGACTATAAACTTGGTAAAGTATTACTGCAATTTTTAAGAAAATTTCAGGCATCTAATTTTCACTCCCTTTTTTGGACTCCACAATGTTTTAGTTTTGCAAATTTTAGAACATCGATTAGAAATTTTTTGAGGCTGACATGATTTTTTTTTTTTTTTTTTAGACTTTTAAAAATTCTGATAACATGCAATCAATTTACTTATTTTTCTTGTCTAATAAATTTCTTTAAAACTCGATCATTACTTTTTTCTGAAATTTTGTATAAAGTCATAATCTCATACTTTTAGATTTCTGGTAATTTTAGGTTTTTGAAAATTTCTTAACTAGGGACCCAATATTCCTAAAATGGCACTAATGTAAGCCTAAAAATTGTGTTTCTGTTATTTCCTTAAAATTTTTTCTCTTTTTTTTTCCCAATTTTGAAATGGATATTAGCCATTTTAATAAATACTTTGTAGAAACATTTTATATCTCTGGAAATATATTATTAAACTGTAGCACGATAAGGGGTAAGGATTGCATAGATGAAATATTATTTAAATTTAAGTCACATCCAAATTTATTTGCAATTAAGGCCAAAGTCAATGGAGAAGCAGAATATTCGTTTTCTGAAATATCTATAACTCATATAACTAAAGAACTAAATGTTTTGAAAGAAAATAAAGCCATTACATTTAAAAATATTCCATTAAAGTTACTTAATAAAGCATCAAATGTTTTTCCACAAGCCTTGTTAAAAGTTTTTTATAATTCTGTTAAAGCGTCTTATTTACCGGATGAGCTAAAATTAGCAGAAGTAACACCAGTATTTAAAAAAGGTGATACAACTTCATTTAAGAATTATACACCTGTATTTCCTGTAGTATCAAAAGTTTTTGAAAGGTTAATTCAAAAACAATTAGGACTTTATATAGAAAATTCACTCTCACCTTATGTAGATATAGAAAATGGTTTAATACCCAACAAGCTTTGACAGCTGTGATTGAAAAATGAAAAAAAATCTTTAGATAAAACTGGATATGCTGGATGTGTTCTTATGGACCTTTCAAAGGCATTTGATAAACTTAATCACAATTTGTTGTTGCTAAGCTACATGTCTATGGCTTAAATAAACCCCCTTTGAAGTTAGTTAGAAGTTATTTAAAAAATAGATGGCAACGTACTAAAATAAATAATAATTTAAGTTCTTGGATTGAATTAATATCTGGTGTACCACAAAGATCGATTCTAGAAGCCTTACTGTCTAATGTTTCTTTAGATGATATCAATCTATCTCATTATGAGATTCAAAGATTTAGAAAAGTCAATGTGAAAATTTATTAGGTACAAATATAGATAGAAATCTTCATTTTGACACACGTATTTTAAATAACTGTATGAAAGTAGGAGAAAAAATTAGTGCATTAGGAAGAATAAGCAAATATATATTTCTTTTAATAAAAAAAGACTTCTTTTTAAAAGCTTTATTTAATCACAGTTTAGTTATTGCCCACTTGTTTCGATAGGAAGTTTAAAAATGGGATAAACAGGTTACACGAAAAAGCTTTGAGAATGGTTTATAATGACATAACATGTTATCTTTTGATACAGTATGGAATATATTACCAAACTCATACAAAGATAGTAAAACAGGTGAATTTAAAAACAAAATAAAAAAATTAGATACCGAATTGTCGATGTAAACTATGTATAGTTTACGTACAAGGTGTAAGATATATTTGAAGATTTATTTGAAGATATATATTTTATTTAATAATTTGTTTATGTTATGGGTGTAAATAGTTGACTGAGTGTTGACTGAGAATTTTAAACCCATGCAAAATAAAGTGATAATATTGATTCCAAAAATTTAGTTTTCTCTACAAGTTATGTCTCGCTTCCAGAGACATAACTTGATCGGAAAATTCATTTTTGAATTTTTTAAGGAATTGGGATGCTATATGTAAAAATGAATTTATCTCTTGCAAAAAAGCTACTATCTAGTTTGACAGTGAGTATTAACTGAGAGTAAGTATTAATTGATAGTAAGTGATTTCACTATTTAAGGTTTCTAGTGCAGATTCTGTATGTTTTAGGAATAAAATTTTTTTACACAATCAATGAGACTGTACTCTAGAGGTTCAACAAGCAAAAGAATACTAGAATCTTGTGCAGTACCTTGTGAATTGTTGTTTTATAATCATGTTTTAGTTTTTTTCTTGAAAACCGCCAACGATTTGTTTACAAGCCGAATCGGTGTTACAAACCATATTTCCATAGACCTGTTTTCTCAGAAAATCAATTTGTTGTGATTTTATCTTTACTTTTCTTTTTAATTTTTGGACTCATGTGAAACAGACAGTCTTATAAATTCACCTATACCCGCTAATGTGTTTGTTCGTAAAATTATTCTCTAACAATTTATTTTTTTAGTGTAAAAAAGAAAGGAGTTTTGAAAATTTTCTCAAAAAATACTTGCTGGATGGAGTCCTATGAATTCACCTATGTCCTTCCATCAGTCCGTCCGTAACAGTTTTCTCAGTAACCGTCCATTATTTTTTTCTAGAATTTTACATGATGATAGGGGACCATAAATGATGAGTAGTGACAGAGCCGGATTTTTGGAAAAATTCTCGTTTTCAGGGTATTAACTCCCCTTGTAAAGTTTGCGTTTTTTAAATTTTCTTGGAAGCGGTTCATTAGCTTTTCTAAAATTTTTCTGTGACAATAGGGGACCCTAAATGATGAGTAGTGACAGGGCTGAATTTTTTGGAATTTTCAAATAGCAGGTATTCCAGTAGCTGCTTAGCGCTTTCTTTTTTTTTTTTCTTTTTTTTTTTTTAATGTTTCAATTTTATCGAAATTCTGTTTGTTGCTAAAAATACTATTTTTGTATATCAGACATTTTAAAAATATTATCAGACCCTGAAATATGCAAAGTTAGGTCCAAAACTACTGGAATACCTGCTTTCATTTTTTTTCAAGAAATTTTTTCGATTTTAATAAATAAATTATTTAGGATCATAAATTCTATATGATGACGCAAAATATCTTTCTGATTACTTTCAAATGTCAGATATTTTGGAAATCTTGTAGAGTTACCTTAGTCCTAAAACGTTAAATTAGGTCAAGAAGTGATTGTTGATAAGTAATGCTTTGATTTTCTAAAATTTTGTTATGTGAAAAAATATTATTGTGTTAAGGTGTCCTCTATTCGAAATGTTATATTTTTATACCATTTTGGGATGATGACCGTTTCAAAAATTTTATCTCGAGGTCAGGTCCCTAAACATGTCATCTTTTTTTTTTTTTTTTCTTTTTTTTTTTTTTGTATAAAAATATTTTAATATTATATAGAAATATTTTGATTTTGAAATTTAATAAATATTCTAATAAGCCCCTGGTGCTTATTTGTAAAAAGAGGGTGTTAGGTTGGGTTATGAGTATTTGAAAAATAAGTTTTACCAGATGGCCTACTAGTAAAATATCCTCAACTGTCTTAAGAAAGAAACGAGTTGCTATTGTTAGTAAACTTATATTAAACATTCGAAAACAAAAGAGTCGGTTCCTGGAATATAATAAATAAGTTAAGACTATAATTTTAAATTAACGGTGGTGGGAATATTTGTTGAATAACTACTGTGCGACAAAAAAAGCACAAACCTGAATTGGAAAATGATAAAAAATAAAATTTTCATTAAAGCAACTTAATAGATGTTATTGTCTATATGTGTTTTACACTTTTTGAAAAAAAAAAAATTGCAATAAAAATTCGTTAGAAAATCATCTAAAATTGTGTTCAAAAGTCCAAAATATTGGGTTCAAAAGAATTACAGCGTAACTAGTTTCATAAGCCATTATACAAGTTCTGGAAATTTTACTCTTTATTTAGATGGGCAAATGAATGTACTCTTCCATATCATAAAGCATCTACAGTTCTTCCAGAAGAAATGAAGTTTTCTTGGCATGATAATCAGAGAATATGCATGAACAATGGGTCCCCAAATATGTCCAAATTGACTGATTTAGCGAGAAAAGTTGCTAAAAATCTAGATATTTGCGTAAGATACACTGCAAAAAATTGTCAGTTATTGATGACCATACTTCTTGCTGATCTAGATTTTGACTGTAAGTTATCTGTACTAGTTGTACTTGTTGGAGTTTAAAAGGTTGAGAAAGCATCAAACCTGCTGTATTTAAAGAAAAAAATTCATAAAAAATATAAATGAAATTTCATCGATTTAAATGTTTTGTAACAACAGAATCACCAGAATTTATCTACTTTTATACCCCATACACTGGGAGCTTTAGGTTTATAATACGTAAATATTTAGATTCTGTGACATTTAAGGCCTCTTTAAATGATATTAAGGAGTCATTTGGGGTTATGCTCAAGTTAACTCTATATATGCTGACTTTTTGGAGTGCCTCATCTCTTAGGGTAGTTTCTTTTTTTGAAAAAAAAAAAAGATTTTTCTCTAAATTTGTTCACAAAATTTTTCGTTTTTTGGTTTTTTTCTGCGTGAAGTTGTAAAGATATTGAAGAAAAGAAATAATTTTTTTTCCCTGATTTTTTTTATAACGAGGCAAATGATGTGACAAGGCCGAGTTTTTGGAAAATCTCATTATGTTGATTTCTAGGTAAATTAGGCAAATATAGACCAAAATATTATTTGATTTTTCTCTGAATCTACTCATTTTTTTTTATTTTATTTTTTTTTTTTTTTTTGCATGGTTCCAGATTTTATCGAAAATTCTTTTTCTTGAAGAAATAATGGTAAAAGATGTAAAAATCTTCATTTGCACGTTTTTCTTGAGATCCCTTCATTAGTTTTCTCTGATTTTTTTTTTGTGAAGTTAAGGGCTAGTGAGGCACACTAATGGCAAAGTTCACTGTAATATTTACTGCAAAAATGTCGATATATCAAACATAGGTGTTTCAGTCTTGACTAATCATTCAAATGTAGAATAGAAAGTAAAAGATCGATTATTGGAGGCTTGTTTTTTTCGCAACAACGCTCAAACTGCTAGTTCTCAGGTTAAAATAAAAAGTGCTAACGGTTCTACAACAATTGAAAGTATGGTGATACTAGTGAGGAGTGCTAAACGGATTGAAATTTTGTGGGTTTTGAAAGGTGTGGTGTCTCACTTCTCGCTGCGATCGTGTCTTGAGCTAAATCATTTTTTTCAAATATATGTTTGGTGATAGTGAAATAGCCAAATCGTTCCATTTAAGTAAAACTAAATGCACATGATTTGGCTCAATGTTTTTAAAAGACGAATTAATAAAATTGAATAACTCTTCACCGTTTGTAGCAGTATTTTTTGATGAAAGCAATCGAGTTACCCAGGCTGAGTAAATGGATTTGAATGTGAATTATTGGAACAATATAAATACAAGAAATAAATACCAAGTAAATATCAGATACTTTGATTCCTAATATGACCTAATACATTAAGCTTGTTGAGTCATCTCAAATCTGTAGATAATCTTCTTTTACAGCGAATGATTCAACTTAGTATAGACAGTTCAAATACCGATTGGGAGGCTTTACGTTTACTAGATGAGTACCGAACTGAAATGAAATGGCCAGGCATAATCAACATTGGTTGCTATGGTCTACATGCTATCCAAACAGGGATCTAAAGTAAAAAACGGGAATTGGCAAAAATAAGGAAATCTATGTTGCGGATCTTCCATGATTCTCGAGCGAGAAGAGATATATTTATACGCATATGTGAGAGCGGAGAATATCTGCCATTATATTAGATCATCTTTCATTTCATTAAAGTATGTCCCACTGGACGAAATAAATTTTAAATTACAGTTTTCCATAAATCCAATAAATATTAATATATTATATGTGATTCATAAATTTAATTACTATTTTGAAACCTGGGTTTCTAACATTGTTTTGATCATTGTAAGTTTAGATTAGTTATTTTTTTACATTAAATATTTAGTTGTTGTGCAACTCGTTTGATCGTAGAAGAAGCTCTTGCTATCCTTGTAATAAATTTTTGGCCTAACTTAATGAACATAGTGAAGTATTGGGAAAACTTGTGTAAAAGCAAAAGAACACAAAAAAAAAATTCATATAACACTTTGGTCTACCACCATCAAGATGTGCTTGTACCAATAAGGTTGCAGTTTTTTAAAGAAATTGCTTGTCAACTAAACTTTTATCGTTTCAAACTGATAATCCAATGTAACCGTTCCTTGCAGATTCTTTAATCAGTATTTTTCAAGTCTCAATGGCGATATTTGTAAAACGTGATACACACACTCCCTGTAATATGTAAATATAAAGTCAATAAAAAATGACCTCAAATGTATATTTTTTTTACCTCGAAACACAGTTCTGTTAGAAAATAATCAAATTGATTGAAAAACTTGAGCATTAAAAAAAAATTTTTTTTTTTTTAAATAATGATATTTTTTATAGCAAGTATTGATACATCCCGTCATTGATAAAATTCCTTTCTGTTCTTTGATAAAAACAAACTGGTCCATTTTATCTTACTTGTTTGTGTATTATATTCATTTTACTAGGTTATAAAACTTAATTCTCTTATGTGTAAATAAACCTGAAAGGATTCTGTTGTAATTGCCACGTAGCATCAATTTTTATGGCCGTAATAGTAATTTCAGATAGCTAGAGTGTATTCAGAATATCCTGAAGTTAACAAGAAAGAGCCTTTTCGCTTCATTTAGCTCAATTAATTTCATGTTCTTGTTTCATTTCTAGATGCAGTTGTTACGGTTTCTGTATTTTTACTACGTGGATTTGACTATACTTATTCTTTGACGTCCCATTCATCTCTTACGTATAGTTTTTATCTACCAGAAGCATTTCTCATGGCGGTCATTGTGGTATCTGTTAGACTTGTATATGTATTGGATGGATATTCAGAGTGGTTAGTTTTATTCCATTTTTGTTTTTTGGGCAACACAACAATTAACTTCTCATGCAATTTTAAAGCTTTTTAGATGCAAAATTGCTTCTTCCCCTCAAATTAAGGCTGTAAAAAGTTACACAATAAAAATACACAACTCGTTTTAGTTTTTTGTAGAATCCGCATTGACTTAAATTTAAAAAAATTTTAGGTGCGTAAGCTTTTTTTTTTTTAGAAGAAAAGAAAGTTTCCGTATTCCAAAATGTTGAAATTTTTTTTTTAATGTTGTAGAGTTTTTTCTGGCAATTGCCTGTGACATCCATTTTTTGACAATTTTTCTAGCGATAATGGTTTACTTAAAAACCTGCTGTTTTAGTGAAACTGAGTTTGTTACTTTAGAAAGTATAAAATCTCCGATTTAGTCCAGAACTAACATTTGCTGTTTCAACCAATTCAGTTATATATATATATTTTTTTTTTTTTTTTTTTTTAGCAATGACATTGTCAACACAGCCGTACTTGATCATTTCAAAATACCTCATAAAATCGAGTTCTGGAAAGACTGGGTTCTTAAGCATATGGAAAAGGTAAAGAAAAAATTATCAAATGGAATTCCTAATTCATTGGAGGATTTGAAATACGTGAATGACCTGTCGGTGTACGTCAATTACTGCTGTAAAGATATTTTTAAAGATTTCATGCCTCGCGCGGCTACCTCTGCTTCTCGAGGACAGCAAGACTATTACAAGTACGGAAAAACAAATGTTGACAGAGAAAGTCAAGATAAATACTTTAGGGCCCTTAACACAACTGCTCAAGATAGCAATGAAGGCTTTAATTTAGAAAATATTAAGAGAGTGTCAAGTAGCTTCCCTGTGTGCTATAGTCATACAGGTGAACTTTTAATTAGAAATATAAACGCATATCCTGGAAATAACATAAAACTTGAAAGCGACGAAAAAAAAATTAAAACTGTGAAACAACGGACCAACGAAGTAGTAAATACCAATGGCCATGCATATCGAGTTTTTGATGAAAATATAGCTGCAGATAGTGGTATAGCCATAAATCATACAAATATAGCTTCTAATGAAATATTAGGTACTTCTTGTAAACATCACACAGATCAAATTTTTGATGAAAATCAGAACTCTTACTGCAAAAACGAGAATGGCTTATCCAGAAAAGAATGTACAGAAACAGAGATGAATCATACAATTAAAAATAGGGAACGGGGAAGTTTGAAAACACATTCCTTTGATTTTCTAGTGAAGGTTGCATCTGAACGTATTCTATCAGAGCCCAAAGATTTTTATCCTTATATTAGGCATGTTGAAAAGCTAATACAACGTAACCAAGATGTTCTGAAAGTTTTTCAAACAACTGTCTGATTTGAACGCTTGCCATTCAATCGCTTCTTTTCTCCCGGGTAGTAAATTGTCAACTCGTGATAAAAGTTTCACGTTTTACTTATACATTTTTCAATTAAACTAAGATTTAAATGAGAACTGTTAAGTATGTAGCAATAAGTTTCAAGCTATCTGCGATTATATAAATAACTAACCTATACGATATTGATATAATGAAAATTTATAACATTGAAATCACTAATGACTTGGAAAATGTCATGATTACATTTTTACTATACTTTTTGTTTCATTAACATTAAAAAGAGTCAAATCGTTAATTTTGATTCCACAAAATATTTGTTTATATTGAATAAGCTCTACTTAGCAACTGCCTTCAGGCTATAGGTTTTGGAAAAACGATAAGCTGTAATTTTCGGTATCAAGCTTGTTCCTACTTAGAAGTTTGACAGACTAAAAATTCTTTACTTATTTAAATAACGTAATATTTCTTCTCAAAACTACGACTTTAGAATATTAAAATAACTCGTTGGCAGACTCAGATTTCTTTCGATGTTATGCGGCGATGAAATCTTTCCGGATTTTCTTTTTTGTTGGTCATTTGGTTGTGTTCACTTGACAACTAGTTTAAGGCTCAATTCAAGGCTCAACTAGTTCATAAGCTCGATTGAAATTTCATCTCGCATAAAAAACTTACCTTACAATGAGTTCTACCTACAATTTACGAGTTTGTAAAAGTTATTTAAGGACAACCCGCACCACATATTAGGGTGAATTTTATATGTAACTTTAGCGGAAAATAACTCCTTTAGTAATTTTCATATAATTTTACAATTTTTTACACTACTTTTATATTCTTAAGTAAGATTCTTTAACAATGCTTTTAAAAACCAATGAAAAAATTTTGTGAAAAATTAAAAAAAAAAAAAATACCGTTTAGAATTCTCATGGTATAACTTTTAAAAGCTTAAGTCAGATTTATGGAGAAGATAAAAACAAATATTGAATTTAACTTTAACAACTGAAAATTAGTAGTAAAAACGAAAAACATTTAACAAACAATGTTTTTGTGATATAATCATGTAAAACCATGTTGTCCCTTTGTTTAATTAATTTCTGAATACATGTTTCAATTTCGATTTATGGGTAACGATGATTTTAAAGACAGCTGGCGCTGCTACTGAAAAAGAAGTTGTACTTTAAAATCTGCGACAGACTTGAGTACCTTAATTTTGCATAACTGCAGCTTTCATTTCATTGCATAATCATTGAAAAGACACCCATTTTAAGGCTCTCTTTTGTTACATAAACGACTCGGACATTTTATTCAAAGTCCTAACTGACTTCATTGATGATGCTAAGTCAGAAAAATTTCTGGAACACTTTACGAAGTTTTTAGTATTCCATATTCATTGGTGCCTTTAAATGTTTAATTTGTCATAAGAGTGATATGCTAAGGTGGTACCTTTAGAAAAAATTTTTCTCCTTAACTGCTGATTGTAATAAACTTTTTTTATTACAGATGTGTCAGCAAGACTGATATAATATGGAAATTTTGATGAAATTTTAGATTTTCGGATAATTAATTACATAACAATCGCATAAATTATGCGTAAAATAGTGCATACTTCAAAACACGATATCTCTGAAACTATAAATGCCACGGGGCTGAAACTTTGTCACAATGTGTCTCTCTTTAAGGTACATGTTATACTAGGATCAAAAGTTTAAATTTGAAAATTTATTTGTGTGAATGATTTTCTAAAAATAGAAGAATTGTCCTTCACGTGAATTAACAATGTGAAAATAAAAAAAAATTAAAAAGCAAATTGGTAATATACAATACAACTATATCATAACAGAATGTTCTCAAAAATTTTTAGCTACTTTGCATTTTTAGTTCTTTAGATCTTAGGTTTTAAGTCTGATCACTTTACAGAAAAATTGAAAGTGATGAAAAAGCTAATTAAAAACCAGAACTATATTATAATACTATATATTATAATAAAATTCACCAGAAAAATATACTTCTGTTGGTTCATGTTTTTTTCCTTTATTTGAAAGCTTTGTTACGGTTTTGTGTTTCGCTGTGGACGTATTTGAGTAACAAGTCGTCATTGGATAAAATCTCTAATATAGGTCAAATTATGTCATGGATCCACAGCTAATTGACTTTGTATAAGTAAATTTTCCAGTGGTAATATCACCTTTGTATTTACTCCAGCTGGCAAATTTTTGACCCAGAAAAGCTTTAAAACTAATCAAAGGGATTATGTCTGTTGCTAAAGCAAAATAAAGCTTTATTTTTCTAAATAACTATATATTTATTGCAAAAAATAACTATACAGTCAGAAAGACCATAAAGTTACATTTTTTTTTTTTCTATAGATACCTTACGATGGGAAAAAAAAAGTAAAAATGATCGAAGTTATAGTTTTCTGGTGTAAAATTATGAAAGAAATATACATATTTTTTTTTAATCCTAAAAATAATAAATATGCATATAAGTAGTATATTTTAGGCCGAAAATGGGGTAATCTATTGGCAAGAATAACTTTAGACCGGAAAAGATTAAGCTGAACTTTCTAACAAATAAACTATAAGGGGTTAATTTTTTATCCGTACCGCTTGATGTCTTTCATTTTTAATTTAGCAAAAATTGACTTTTTGTTATAAAATCATACTCCAGTCATACATGAGTTTTTGAAAATTGCGTAAATTTTGAAAAAAATTTGGTACGGTACGATATTCACAATCTTTGCCAGAGAATTAAATTCAACAAACTGAGAAAACAGCCAATAAAGATCAATGATGAATAAAAATTTCTTAAAGTCATTCTGAAACTCTCCTCTTCCGTAAAATTGTCTACAACGTCTCGTGGTTTCAAGTTGTGTTTTAGAGTAGCAACAAAGCTAGCACTGTATGTAATTTTCCACCAAGTCACTTGAATGGAAAATTTAGGATTTTGTAGAATTTCTACATCGTTGCTATGGACGTTGTTATGAGCCATATATGGTACCTCTTAGAAATAAAGCTTTGTTTTATGGATTTCTAATTATAATTTTTTTAAATGAAAATGATTATTGGTTTTTACGATGTTCAAACTATCTAATAAGAATGTATCTAAAATTTAAGATTCTTTATAGATGTACCACTTTAATACGGCTGCAGATGTTTTCGACAGCAGTAAGTTTTTTTGCGTATTTCTCGAAAAGCCAACATCGGATCGGCATTTTTTTTGTTAGTTGCATCAACTCTTGGATGAAAGCTTACCACTTTTCCAGCTTTAATACAAGAATATTTCTTGAACCAATCTTTTGTTTTTTTCAAATTGATTGACACATTAAGATGTTTTGATTATAAATCACTGTTTTAACATCTGAGTATGTCGCAATCCCAGCGTTATGAAATATGTATAAAATAGCATTTCTGTCTTCTTCCAGCAGCTGCATGAATGTCTGGGCTCATCGCATTTGCTTACGCAAGCTCATACTTTGATCAAAAAGGGCATCTATAAACTTATAGGCTTAGGATTCAGTCCATTTTTCAAATCGACGAGTAGTATTGGGTCTAGGTTATACATGAAATATAATGTTATAAACTTTCCGATATGCAAACATGGCAACATCGATTACGTATATGGCCAATGCTTAGGATTGTGTTTCAAAACCTTAATGCACTGGGCATTTTTAAATGTGCGATTTTGGCTCCTTAATAAACTATTGCTTTGTGGGTGATACGTGGATGTCACTTTACTCGGCGCCAGACATCAAATATAGCTTATCAGCAACTTCGCTCACAAATTATCTACTGGTCATTCATTTTCATAACGAAACAACCATGCCTGCATTTAAGCTCATGTAGAATCTGGGCAACTGTTGGTGCATATTTATCATGGATTGATTTTGCTTCTGAACACAAAAGTAGTCTATACAGGCAATGAGATATTCAAATTTATCAACACTTGGGAAGAAGCAAATATCACTCCCATTTTGTTTCATCAATTCTAAACGAACAGCAATATTTTTCTTTTTGGCATTGAAAAAATGTTTCTGGTAATTATCACAGCCATTGATATAGTCTGTCACATTATTGACGCTAGTATACCAAAAAAATTCACTCGATACTTTTTAACAAGTGGAAGTCAGAAACTTTCTCGGAATTAATTTTCGCGATTGAGCATTATTTTTCTGAGCAAGCCAAAAATTGCAAATTTTGCGGAATTATTTTTCGCAGTCACTAATTTCGGATAGCCTAAAGAAACGAATAATTGCGCAATATATCATTAACGATCTTTTTCTTGAAAATACGTCAATGCACCAACCTCGATCCCAGCGTCTCTTGATTGTTTTGATCTACTTGAGAGCGCTCTCAGGTAGATCAAAAAAGGTAAGAAACGCTTGGAACAGAACATTGGTTAAAACAGAATTTTATTATCTACGAGTTATTTTGTTTTGTAAAAAATTCACTTGTTGATAAGTGTAAATCTTTTCGAATTTGATTTCTTTGTCCGTGGATTTCATTGTTACAAAGACATTGCCACCCTGAGTAAACCAAACTCTTGAGTGTCAACACAATGTAGATAACCTGTACGACTACTATGCTATCAAAACGTGTGAACGGTCAAGTAGAAAAATGGTTTGGAATTTGCCCGTCGAAATGATGCGTTAGTCGTGGTTACCGTCAAAGAATTACAGGAAAGTTTTTTTTTTCTATACGAAAAACAAAAAGATCATCAAGAAATAATAAAAAAAAATAGATGTGCTTTTAGTAGATGAGAACATGATGATTAGCCAAGAAAGACACCAAAAAGAAAAATTCGAAACAATAAAAAACTTAAAGTTCTCGAGGTGTACGACATCAAAACATATTTTGGAGCTTAAGAAAAGGATGCCATACTTTATAATAGGCCTCACTTCGAGATAGTGTTTTCATTGAAAATGGAGAAAGCGCAATTATAATCGCTGACTGATTTTAAAAGAAACGGGGTTGAAGTAAGTTATTTTTATTAAATAATATGCACTAAATTTGAATTATTTTTTTATATTAATAAAAGACAGATAATAAAACAAATTAGAATAAACTTAAAAACAGAGTTTATTTCAACTTTTTTAAATTAACACAAAAACTTAATCTTTTTTCAGACCTCCATCCAAATTTTAAAAGTTAACTTTCCTTTCTTTTTTACGTTTTTTGTTTCATTGAAATCTTAATATCTCTGGAACGGAACAAGTTTTTTTACTTGGAATTTTCAGGATAGCTTTATAGTATTTGTGTGAAGAAAAATAATGACTCTAGGATAGTGTTAGGAGAAAACTTATGAATTAAATTTTTCTAAATTATATTCAAAATTATCTCACCTAATGATATAAAAGTACAATATCAGGAAAAGTATTTTAGTTTGCAGATTTTTACTAGCACACTTACTTTAACAGAAGTGTTAAATAGGGTGCTTCAAATAAACAATCTGGAAAGAAGGTTGGTTAACTTTGAACTAGTTGCTATCAACGATATTGGTGATTTTTTCACTCGGGCTCAGATATCAGAATGTTTTTTTTCATTTAAGCAACAACATTTACGATACGTATCGAGAGTGCAATTCTCGTAAAAAAATAATAAAACGAAGATCCAGATTTCCAAGTGCATATAAGAATGATTGCTGACATTGCGTTTGTTACTCCAACATTTGTGCATGCATTTGATACAGTTTTGGACATGTCGCAAATAGAAGATTACTTGCGTGCTGTTGGTGACAACAAGTAGATATTGATATAAATGAAACATATATGATTTTCTTTTGGTTGCAATATTGTATTTCTGGTTTTTTCCAAATAAAACTTTTAAAAAATTCAATTAAAAAACATGATAACATTGTTTTGATTGGGTGACCCATTTTACCATAAACAGCTTTTGTTCTATTTAAAAAAATTGTATTTATTTATTTTTTGACTCGTCATTTATTGGGAGTTAATTATCCTAGGGAAAGATTTTCCGGGGTGAAATTTTCTGGGTGACCAATTATCCTTGGGGGCAATTTTCTTAGGAGGAATTGTCGAATTGATAAAGGAATTGATAAAGAGAAATGCTTACTGCATTTTCTCCACCATAATCGTTTAAACCATCCCGCTTTCTCCTTTTCAGCCATATTATATACGTAGAATCGAAATCATACAAGTTAACAATCGATTTTTTTTCCTTTGTGATGTTCAACACTGGTAGTCCTTTTTTTGGATCGGATTTGATTGATGGAGCAACATGCTTTTAAATTTCAATCTGACAATTTGTATGACGATCAACTGTCAATTGTTCACTAGTAACATACTCAATGCCATCAAATTTTTCTTAGAATGTAAGTATTTACATGAATGTGTAGTATTTACAGACCCACCATCTGTTTTGGAGTCGATTTAACATCAAAGTTTTCGATCCAAAAATATGTTAAGGCCTGACTTTTTTCAAATCTCGGCTTCAATATTAGTATACTTGTACAATTTGCCTATTGTTGCACTTCCTTCGATTGAGCAGTTTCAATCTTATAAGTTAAGTTTTAATTGATACAATGCCCAAGTTTATGGTTGATTTTAACAACTTTTCTAGATCCTGTTATATTGTGAAGACCTAGGTTTTGAAGTAATAAATTCCCATGTGTCACACTATGTACCATCTCCGCCTCAAAAGATTGAGACAAGCCATGTGATTTTTCTTTTAGAAGTGTGGATGAAAACAATTTCAAAGATGCAGGAGGTTCCCGTTGTAAAAATATCAATTTTTTAATCGTTGATGGCCAGCTTGTATCTTCCAGTTTATCAGCTTACTCTAAAATATCTTCTTTTAAATATTGGGCTGCTTTGTTTATATAGTGATTTTTGTCATTTGGAAGATAGTCTATAGAAGTTGTGCTTACGTTTATGATAATTTCGGGTAAATTATTTCCAGGTTGTACAAAAAATATCTGATTTGAAAAAACTTTTTAATTAGTTTCTTCAATAATCTTCTTCGCTTGCTTTGACAAATATTATTTCCATAAATATTCCGTAAAACGAGCACTGATACCGACTGGTTCATTTTTAAGACGTTATTTTTAATAAGGTCACAAACATCCAAAAAATTTTTTTTCAATGTCGATTTTTATTTCTTCTTCCGAGTTTAACTCATACTATTCCTCTAGTATTTGAAAAAGTCGCTATCTCTTTTATTTTACCTGTACTTGTTACAAACATTCTGTAACAGTTCCGGTGATCTTTAAACTTTTTAGCTACTTAATAGCAGAACGTTTATTTCAGTGTATAGAGTAAGGTACTTATCTTTTGCTGCTACGTTTAAAGTTTTACAGGTATTGGTGGTCGCTACTGTTTGAGGAAGAACGTATGAGTTTTATTGTTTCACTCTATATTTACACAGGCTGCACCATTTTGGATAAACATCTGTTGAAATTGTAATAGACAGATGTTGTTATTTCTCAGTATTTAAAGATCCAGTTGACCTCGAGATGGGTTTGAATGAATACTCTGAAGTTCTTTCAATACTTCTGGTGGTGATTAAAAATCTTCGGCATTATTTGACATTTTTAT
Source organism: Euphysa ruthae (assembly GCA_035046665.1). NCBI lineage: Eukaryota > Metazoa > Cnidaria > Hydrozoa > Anthoathecata > Corymorphidae > Euphysa > Euphysa ruthae. The sequence continues at coordinate 30,433 of JAUZNK010052729.1, forward strand.
CTAAATCACAAAGAATAATAATAAAAATAATAGTTATACGTAGTAAACAGTATAGCTTAAAGGAAGAAATTTTTGCGGAATATATTTATGCAGAATTTATATTTATGGATTTATCCCCATTCCACAAAAAATTTAAAATTCGTTTAATCAGCAAAAATAAATTCCTCAAACTTTGCCTAAAATGGTTGAACCGTAAAAATAAATCTCGCAAAATTTAATTTAATTATAAATTTTTTTTCATGACTTTCCTACGGTATATCATGTGGATGATTCTAGAGTTACACCACCGGATATTTGTCCCACATTCAGTAGGATTTATAATTGTCTATTAACATAAATCTAGTAAATCTGCTTTCTTTTTACTAAGACACTGAAGTAAGATCAAACGAAAAGTGAGAGAGAGTACTAGAAAAAGAAATAACCATATTTGTGACTATTCAAATATATTGTTATTGTAAATAGTCAATCAGAATCAATTGCAACGTCTACTTGCATGTATGTATATCGCTTCATCTTTTTTGGAAGATAAGGTGCGTCTATTGGTCGTAAAAATGATCAAATGTGTACTGTTTTGTGTACTGTATGAAGCCATCCTCATTCCCAGGGCTTCTTATCGTAAAGAAGAAAGATGTTCTTTTTCGTCTTTCGTCCGATTTTTTGGGGGAGAAGGAGCCCTGGGATTGATAGATTGGTATGATGCTTTAATGAGAAACTTTCAAAAATTTTCTAGTTCTAATAAATAATTTCTCAAAAAATAGAACACTTTCTTTAAAAATAAATTCCGCAAATATTTGTAAAAACATTCAACCCACAAAAATAAATTCTGCAAATTATTTGAAAGATAGTCAATCCGCAAAATTAAATTCCGGAAATTATGAACTTTTTGGTACCTTCATCCGCAAAATCATATCGAAAAAATTTTTTTCATTAAGATTTGTTGATTCTTTTTCAAATCTTTTTTTTTCAATAGATTCAAATAAAAGGGTAAAAATTTAACCTATTTTAAAAATTTATTTGCGCCCTAAAATAATTTTAAAGTACTGATTTTTATTCTATATTTTGATAACAATATTTAGCTCCTAAGGTTTAAAAGTAGTTTAAATTTAAATCTTTATAAAAATTATTTCAAACAGATTTTTTCAATAAAAATTGATATATGTGAATTTTACCTCCGCTTTAATGTAAAAGTGTTTATTTAAACGAAATTATATACATTAATAAAATTTATGGTGTGATACATTGGTTTTTAAATAAAAAATACTATTATGTAACAAAAAACAAAGTTATTAACTTAAATTAACCTCTTTTTCTTTAAATGTCAATTTTATTTTTTAATTTGGTCAACATCCCCTGAAAAAAAATTTTTTTTTTTTTTTATATATTTAATTTATCATTCAAATATAGAAAATCAATCGACAGCACTTTGTAAATTTATTATACCTAAGAAAAAATTGCTACTTTGCAAATCTATAGAAATTTCTTATTTTGGGAAATTCAACAAATACTCCTTGAACAAAAGCTGAAATACTTACTCACCAAATCCCCTGTAGAGGGAGTTGATAGTTAACCTACATTGTGGTATCAAAAGATATTACCTTCTCTAATACCAGAACCTCAAGTAAACAAAATTTTATTAACTAAAAATTTTTTGATTTAGGCAATAGGTAGAATTACAAAACATCCTTTTCGTCAGTGCATCATTGAATAAAGTAAATCCTATATCTTTCTCACACATATTTGATCTTCAGGGTGAAGCTCATAATCAAGTTACTCGTAAACTTTTTCACTTAATATGTAATGTTGTTCACACTACTATATATGGCATTTATTCAATGAAATACCTATTCTTTCTTGCGTGGAATAAGTTTATTGATCTGGAAATACCTACTCGTGTAATTTCGGCACTTAACAAATCTTGCTGTCCTATGCTAGGTTCGAAGTTGATGCTCTCGCTAGGAGTTGAGAATGTATATGTTGCTAGATTAATCTCAAATGATGTTTTATATTACATATTATATGAATCGCAATTGAGATGTCACCTTCATTATAT
>JAUZNK010052730.1:0-15728 GCA_035046665.1 Euphysa ruthae
CAGTGGAATATTTATTTAGTTCATTCAACCTTTATTAACAGTGGAATATTTATTTAGTTCATTCAACCTTTATTAACAGTGGAATATTTATTTAGTTCATCTACCTTTATTAGCAGTGGAATATTTATTTAGTTCATCTACCTTTATTAACAGTGGAATATTTATTTAGTTCATCAACCTTTATTAACAGTGGAATATCTATTTAGTTCATTCAACCTTTATTAACAGTGGAATATTTATTTAGTTCATCTACCTTTATTTAAGGTGGAATATTTATTTAGTTAATAAACCTTTATTAACAGAATGGTGTTTATGAACAGTGGAATATTTATATCAAATCACCAATATCAAGTTTGAATTACACTCAAGTTGCCGATAAAACTTGAATGATAATAAGCTAATATATTACACTTAAAAGGTTAAAATGTTCATTCCAATTATTGTTCGATGCCTTAGGTTAAAGTTATTATTATTATAATTGAATGAAATTTTCAAAAATATGATATTTAGTGAGATTTTAATTTTTGGTTTTGATCCTATATTTTCTCTCTTTTTTGAGTGTCATAGAGAGAAACTAGAAAGGCTGTCAAAATAATTTCTGAACATTTACCAGGTATTTAACTGTAATATAGAACTCACAAAATCTTTTTCAAAAACAAACAATAAAAGGAAAAAAAGATAAATATACATAGTCTAAAAAAAGGACAGTACCGTGTGAAAGTAATTACATATATGTTTTATTGTTATATACTATAGTTATTCTAAATTTATTCTAATAAATTTAGATGACTAATCTATTCTTCCTTAGGAAAAAAAATCTGCAAAACATTCAACTTCAACACAATGGCTGTTTATCAGAGGCTAATTTTACCATACAGTTTTGCAATTGTTTTTATACTTTATAACTCAAGTACACACTTACAAAACTGTATATTTTTTTGACAAGAATGAAAAAGTCAGTGGTGGATCAAGGAATACGACAAAAAATGTCCAGTGTATATATGAAAATTTCAACAGAGCTCTGCCTTCACTTAGATTCACAGGTTATGATGTATATGATCGTCAGCCCTCTGATGAAAGTGTTTTAAGAAAAATTCTGCTAAAAATTAAATGAATGCCCGTTTTATTGTAGTCTAGAGCAGTAACGCAATTAAAAAATTTGTGATGACTATTTTTGAGCAACAACAGTAAAATAGACTTAAGTAACGCTTATATAGAAGCTGGTAATGAAAGGAAAAACCTGATTTTTAAAGACTTAACTTTCTCAAAATATTTTATCTCTAAAAGAAGTAGCGTTGTTCACAAGCTTTAAAAACAGAACCTGACGTTATAGCAATTCAAAGCTGCAAAGCTAACGACTTCTCCTTGTTTTATAGCTGAGAATTAAATTGAAAAACATTTATAAAGTAAAAAAAATGTGGAAGAGGTAATTTTTCCGTAAAATTTAAAAAACTAATTTTATTTGTAAGATTCTACATTATAGTATGCTGACTTAATGCTGACATTAACCAAATTGTCACCAGGTTGACATAAATTTTTACATAGAAAGATATGAAGAGCTAAAGTTAGAGAAACAACATTAAGTGTTTTCAGTTATAAGCTAAAACAAAATTCATACTTTTAGTGCTGGCAAAACCGACTTGCAAAAAGGGGGCAGAATGGCTAGTTATTAATAATTTCCCATAGAAGTTTGACTAAGAAGAATTTATAATGGTAAGCAATTGCAAAAAAAGAAAGTGTTAACAAAGAATGCAAATCACCGCTGAAACAATCTCAAACTATTCGATTAGTATCAATAGGATTTTAAAAATTCTTTGAAATGCGAATTTTCAAAATTTCTAAAAATTATCAAACTAAAAGAACACGAATTAGAGTTAAAACAAATCTTTCTATATTAGTTTCAAAGTTTATAACAGTACCACATTTCAGATTAATTCCAATAAAATATCAAACACACCTATAAAAATTGCTTTCAATCTAAAAAACAAAAATGTTATAATTTCACAAAAACAATTTTTTAATTAAAGCTATATTTACTTAATAGATAAATTTGCCCAAAATGATTTTCAGAGGATTTTAAAGTTTCTTAATTTAACACCAAAAAAAACCGGTTGAGATGTTTTTGAGGTTGATTAAACTCGACAATATGATATTCGACAAATTTCATCACTTAATAGAATTTTCTTTTTTTTTGTTGATGTAGCTTTTGTTTCTCTCTATTGCTTGATTGACAAGCCATTGTGTTTTTAATAAAAGCTAATCTTTCCCATTACAGGAAATTATGTTTTAGATACAGAAAAGCATTAAAAAAATATTTTTTATGAGATTAATGGCATTGTAAGTATATTATGAGTATTTTTAAAAGCTCTGCTTACCTGGTCTCGGAAGCATATTCTCAAGAAAAACAACTTGTTCCTCTGTAGTTCCAACAGCTAAAACCTAACCAATATAAGATTTACTAAAGCACCATAATAAAAACTCTAAAGGAAACAAACAAAATTTTTTTAAATGTAATTAAAAACGAAAATAATTAAAATGTAACATGTCACTTTTTGTCAGAGAAAGAGTTAAATATGAATACAAGGAGTCCCCAAATATGATAACTTTGTGTCAATTTTTTAAATTTTTTTAAATGCAATCAAGCTTAAAATGAAAATCAGCAGGTGGAATAAACACTTTGGTAAAAACCTTCTTCTACTAAAACAAATATTTTATCACTTTATGAAAACAAAAAAATAAGAAAAAATTTAAAAAAAGACCGCAGACATGATCTTAATAGCAACCACATTTTTTCTATATTTTACTTATCCTTTGATGTGTTATTTTTGGCATGTTTAAGACCTAAATCCCATACAAAAACCATCAGGAATACTCTTTCAATTATTCCAACTTCTAACGCAATATTTACAAATTATAAAATGTCCCAATTAAGGATAAATCCATAAGGATTGTTTCAAATGCGCCATGATCCAACAAGGAATATGATCAATATTGTCGCCATAAATATAACTCTATTTATAATTATATTTACTTATAACTATATTTCAAATGCAACTGCAAACTACGGTTTTTAAAAAATACAATTCAGATACGGAAAATTCAACGGTACTAAAAAAATGTTTAACGTTTCACCCTATCACAATAACTTAATGTGTATAAAACTACCACAGTCCTTCATAAACTGTTTAACACTACCATAATTCCACAGGGCATGTTTAACCCAACACCACTCAACTTCTTATGTTTACCCTAAAAATTTAAGTCAACCCTATTTAATTACAGACTAATGTGATAAACATAACCTTCCAAATCAATTTAAAAATTTATGCAAAAGATTTTATCTGTCCCTTAAAATTATTCAGAGTTTATTTTGATAAGAGCTTATTTGAAAGTTGGTGGATTGAATATATTTGTTTTTAATTTTATCAAAGATTGATTGTAGCAATTTATGGCATATATTATATTTTAACCTTCTCTATTTCCAAAATGCCTACCTTAATAAAAATAAAAAAAATTTAAGGTCAAATTATCCCATTTTGATTTAGGTTTTTATTCATTTAGATTTTTAATAAAATTATGTTTTTTCAACAGTTTATAAGAAACAGGGCAAAATTTCTTGAAAAAAATGAAAAAGTTATCAATCAAAACTGACTTTTAACAGAGAATGACAGATTTTCTTAGCATTATAAAAAATATCAAAAAAAGTAATGAAAAAAAAAAAAAAAAAAAAAAAAAAAAGATTTGGTTTCAATTCTTATTTGTAGCTATTCATATAAAATATCATTTATAAATACAGAAAGAACCTAATGAGCTACTTCAGAGAAAATTAACCAATAAATGTACACGAGTTTGCCCGCGCCAAATAATATTATCTGGTATAACCTGATTGAAAAATTTTAAATATAACATTTTTCATTCATCTTCAGTGGAGCCTGAAGTGAGAAGTAATTTATAACATCTTATTTGGTGCTTTCCCATAGCATATCATAGCATATCATCCCATAGTATATCAAGAATTGAATTAACAAGAGGTAAATGTCTTGACAGAAACCATATTGTCTCTTTACAGAAACTATATTGTTTTGATAGAAGCCATATTTTCTCGACAGAAGTCATATTGTCTTGACAGAAGCCAAAAATATAACTTTTGGAACAAATCTAAAATTCTTTACGGCACAGGACCGAGGTGAGGTTAAATTTTACTTAATACTTTCTAACAACATGTAACCACTGCAATGTAAAAATCAAAAAATGGCATTTTCAGACAGAATTTAACTCAGTTTAATTTGAGATATTATTCCAGATTCTAGATCAAGAACCTAAACCTCGTAAAATTTTTCAAAATGGCCAGTATCCCACCATAATGACAAACAATTCTTTTTAAACTAAAATCATACAAATAATGTGACACATTGAGGTACTGGGTCCAATAAACGTGATACGTTGAGGTACTGCTTTCAATGAAATAGACTGTGTGTTAATATAATAAAAAAATAATCCATTTAAAAATCCAGCATAATCAAACCATCACATTATATCTTCATCAAAATGCTTGGAGCCTGGAATCACTAAATCTTTTGAAATGTTCAGCATGGTGAAATATTGACATATTATATTTTAATTTGAATTTAAAAAGCCAATATTACAAAATAGTCAGCAATAAAATGCTCAAAATCAATGTTTTGAAACAAATCAAAACAGTCTTTCAAAAAAAAAAAAATTTAAATTAAATTTTTAGAGTAAATTTGATCCATATTGGTGTCTGGATGCCAAGCCAGAATAATGAGAAATAACATTTTATAACATGATCTGTCAAAATTTGACAGAATTAAATCATATTTTCTTGAGAAAATCCAAAAACGTTATTTGACACAGGTCTGGGAACAATAATTTTCAGAGGCCTGGGAACAATAATATTCAGCAGGTATTATAGTTCATGCAAAATTTAGAAAAATCAGAATTTAAGGTAAATAACAAAAATTTTGACAAAACAGGTTTTTATTGACAATATTATTTTTTACTATAGTCAAAAAAGTGACTTAGCACAAGATTTGCTAAAAACTCATAGCAGATTCTGTTTTGTTAAAACGTCAAAAATGTGAAAATTTGATAACAAATAGCACCCAAATTAACATAGTGTGAAATATAAAGGAAATATAAAGATATTTTTCAAAAATTTGAATGCATATCTTTTGTAAGAAATTTTTGGCAAACGACAGAGTCTATTTTGGTGTTTTAAAGTCTTATTAAAATTTTTGTTACTTTCAATAAAAGCATAAATCAACTCACTTTGGCGCCAACTGACTTCGCTAGCTGTATTGAAAGAAGACCAAACCCCTGAAAAACATTCTTTAAATTTAGATAAACAACTGTTTAAGTTTTATGCAAATATGGCTTTGTTATAATATTACTTGTATCATTTTTTTTTTTTTCACTAAACTATCTTATTTTATTATTAATATTAATTTATTTATTAAATAATATATTTGTTTCTATTTATTGTTATAAGGTTTCAGCAAAATTGTTGCAGAGTTATATTAAATTTTATATTTTATGTTTATATTAAATTATTTATTGAGTACAGTGACAATGTGCTAATTATAATTTTGTGAAGATTCTGCCAGAAAGAGAATAAGTCAATTCAAAGCAATTAATTTTGAAACTGTATGGGATCCATTTGACTCCCTAAATATACTATGTGTTAAACAGCTACAATCACAGATAGAAAGCCCTAGAAAAATAAAAGATTCTTGAGCAAAAGCAAAATATTTAATTTTAAGACAAAATTTCATTGATTTTAAGTCCAACAAATATTTTACTTAAAGTTTTTTGGAAATTTGGTCCAAGAAAAGAGAAGAGCAGTTAGAGTCAAAATAATCCGTTTAATTGTACTTTATTTTAATCAGGAATAGATATGAAACACGCTAAAAAGAAATTGAGGCACAGACGGACAAAATATAGAAGAAGAAATTTTAAAATTATTCATTATCATTATTTCATGAGTGAGAAAATAGTAAAAACTTTTTTAGCGAGAAAGAAAATATAGTAGCAACACCTTAACAACCTTGCGGAAATAGAAATAAATCGATCAGGACTGAAAATTAATACAAACCTTAGTTGCAGGCCATATAACAATTGTTTCATTACTTGATAATTTAGCTTGATAAAATAAAGCAGTATAGGCTTTGACAGCATCTCCAATACTGCAGGCTGCATCTAGATGACTGACATTGTCAGGTTTAATAACTAAAACAAAACAAAAACATGAGCTTAGTGAACCACTGAACATCAAAAAGTAAAATTTTTGATTCAATAAATTGTTGATAAGTTGAAAAAAAAAAATTCAACACACAAGTTTTATATGTTAAGTTTCAACCAAATATATAAAAAATTTGTTTAAAATCTTCACAAACTTTTGGGTAAACACAAAAATATGCACAATTTTTTACACTAAACTTCATCAGTCTTAACAATCTATTTCCTTTTTGAAAAAAAACTAAAACGGTTAAGAATGCAAAAATATATAAAATTTGTATATAAAAATAAAACAACACTTTATCAGTTCTGTTTTAACAGGAATATTAAAAGAGAATGTGAACAGCCACTTTGCAATCGCATCTGATCCAATAATTTTGCAGCTCAATATGCAACTCTCTGTCCCCTGCTATTTGCCAAAAACCTATGCTCAAAATTTTCTATGTAATAAATTCTTTTATTTAATTATAGATTGTTAATTATTAATTCAATTAATTCAACCAATTAATTAATTGATTCTCAAACAGCGAGGTACTTACCGTGAAATACTCAGTAAATTAAAATAAAGCTTGCAGGTTTAAAAACTTCAACTTCAGCAGTGTAAAAAAAATTAAGGAAAAAGACCATCTTAATGCTAAACACAAAATTCTAGCAATGTTCTGTTGTCCTCTATAAGCCGTATTTTTTCTAAATCTACAAAGCATTTTTTTAAAAACAAATATACAATAAATAATTTAAAAAAATTTTTTCTAAAGGTAAATTGATTGTATTTTCAATAACTCCACAGAATGTTTAAACATAAAGTAGGGCTTCAAGAATATCATAAAAATCAATTTGTAAAGCAATGGTCACACTAAGGTAATTCCCAAGCCAGTAGCAACTTTTTTATTTAATGAATTGCAAGTGAGGTTATATTTATATTAACATTATATCATATATAATTTATATTAAAATTTATATTAAAAGGAAAAATACGCTTGCTTTACTAACCTAAATCAAATTGTGACAAGATACATTTAGTAGCACACCCAGAGACCTTCGAATCCAGTGGTATAATACCTATAACAAAATTTACGTTGACAAAAACGAAACATAAAAGGTTTAAGAAAAGCGGTATTTATACTGTATGCAGTATTTAACCTTTAATTTTTATAGTTGGATTGCGGAGTGCTCTTGTTTTAAATAAGACGTCATTAGAATGAACATGTTTCTGAGTGTTGTGAAAAACTTTGCTTGTAGTTTGGTTTTTTAATGATTCTGTTCCAATGCTTAGCTAAAAAATATTTTTTTTTTCATTTATGATTTAAGGCTATCATTTTCAATATGTAAAATGCTGTGAGAAGTGTATCTCCATTACTCCATTACTTTGTTATTATTAATCAAGGAATTACCTCTACTTTGTTTTTGATCTCGTTTTTTACAGCATATTGCCTTAATGTGTTTAATTCCCCCTTTTTTATTATATTTCTATTTTTAACGTGAGGGCAACAAACAGAAGATATTACATTTAAAGATTAGATACTACCAGATACAATAGATACCATCAGATACTATTCTTTGTTCAAAAAATATCGGAATATATTTACTGGTCATGCAAAGTTTCTAATATCAGAGTTTTGGGGGAGCAACTAATTTATAAAATGATTTATAAAGTGTGCATTTTGCTAGTTTTAACCTTGTAGGTATGTGCATAGGAGAAACATACTTTTAATTTTAATACTGATTTTGCTTTTAGGATGCCCATTTGTGGTTTTAAAGTATATCCTGCATGAATAGACGTTTGTTTTAAAAATTAGATAATGGTACAGAGTAATAGTTACAAGTACGAGTAAATTTTGCAGTTTTTCAAATGATAACATGTTTTTGAGAATTGAATCCTTCTTGCACCATTTAAGGTTTCGTTTGCTTTAATGTTGATGATGTTGGGGGTGTGACAAAATGTTTATGTTGGGTGTTGGGTGACACTGGTTGTGACAAAACTCAAATTTTTATTAAACCAAAGAAATGCTTTCCAAGCATAAATTTCGAAATTAAATTTCTCACTTTTGGGTACAAAATTGCTTAATAACTGGTTCAATAAAACCTTGCATGTCTAAACTTGCTTCTAGTTATGTTTAGTTTGTCCTTAAAATCTTTTTTGCATAGTTTAAGTGACAAGATTGGATTTAGTATTTTATCTTCCCCATACCTGTTACAACCAGTCAGTAGAGAACTAATGTGATTTTGGGCTCTAGTTTTGTACGGGTTTCAATTTTATGAGTAAAGCATATCCCTGCTTAATATAGTCAATTGTTAAAGTAGTAAGGCGTGATATGCCTAGCTTAGGACTTAAGTATATACACATTTGTATCTCATCAGGTTTCTGAAAGATGTCTAGAAGGATTCAACGAAGGAGTTTTGGCATGTAGAGATCTAGAAAATATGTATTTACATACATTCAAAATTTATTTATATTTTTTTCTTCTTCCATGGCCTAAAAGCAATTATAAACATACCAACTACCTCATTGCCTGGGTTGCACAATGTCACTTCCGATCCAACTAAAAAGAGAAAAATGTAATAAATTCGAATCAGGTTTTCACTTAATTTTTACAAAGTTTTCTCTTAGCTCTTCTTGGATTATCATGTAGTTCTCTCTGTGTTCTCACATAATTTCTATTTAGCCATGGCTTAGTTTTCCCTCTTCCCTCCTGGACCAAATACCTAATACTTTTAACTACCATACCACCTTCAATACAAGACTACACTGAAGTATATGTGCTAAGGTACACAAATAAAATCAGTCTTAATGTCAGCAAGCAGAGCTTACTCAGCTCCATTAAATATGAATCCGGTGAATTACTTACTTGACTCCACACAAAATTAGGACAAAGCAACAAAAATTTTAGATAATCAAAATGGTTTCCTCTTTGGTAAATTAACCCTTGAAAAAAAAAATAAGAAACTCAATTCTTATCAATTAAATATTGTTTAAAAGTTTTAAACCAGGTTAAAAAACAAGGATTGACTAACAACAATGTTGTGACATGACAGATTGAAGGATGTAAATTAATTTAAATCTTACTTTTCTATTTTTTGTTTAAAAAACAAATTAGTATTTATCTGATTTTGAAAAGGGGTCTTCTTAGAAACACTTTTAATTCAATTTAAATATGGCTTTTTCTTGCATACCTCATTAAAATCCTTATATGGGCCTTGCCTTATGCCTTACTATTGCTGCCTATTTTTTAATATCTAATTTTCAATCTCATATATCTGTTCAACTTAATTATTTGGTTTGTCAACCAGAAAAATATTTCAAAAAATCTTTTAAATTTTTTGGTTTTATATTTAAGTAAGCACTTTTGTAAGCACTTTTGAACTTCATAATATCGAAATTTAAAACGTTGCTTCCCATCCATAAAAATTTATAAATAGTTTATAAATAGTTTATAAATAGTTATACTTGCACTCTCCAGTTGTTAATTTTTTATTAACAACTGGAGACCATTAATTTGTGAAAATGAACTTCAAAAATTAATGCTATTAGAAAAAAAAAAAAAAAAAAAAATGTAGGCTTAAAATATACTCTTTCTCTTAAAAATTACAATTTTAGTGAACCGCTTATACATATATGCTATTATAATAACCTTACAATAAATCACATCAAGGCAAGATAAAGTAGTTTCGTATAAATATTCCAAATTAAGTCATTAAAAATGTACAATTTAGGGAAAATGGTGTTGAAAATGGCCATTCAGAGAATATTTAAGAAGACATTACTCCAATACTTATATTTATAGTTATAACAATAATAATAATTATAACTATTATAATAACAAAATAATAATAATAATTATACCCCAAGTTATGTTTTGATGAAGGTTAAGAAAACAAATAGAAAATATGAATAAAAACACTTGTCATAAAATTTTGAATTACCAATATTTTGATATCATCAAATACAAATGTTTTACATACACTTTAATTTTAAACAAAAACTAAAGCTAAATGATAAAATCACCCGCTTCAACTATTCCAGAAATGTCTCTACCAAATGGAGCATCAGAGGTCTGCTCTCCAATTATTCGCTTCACCACCTAGAAAAAAGAACAAACCAAAAAATGAAGAGTGTTTAAAGACATTATAAACAAAAAATTTAATTAGAAATGTAAAATTGAGGTTATTTTAAAACTTTAAAACATTCTGCCTAAAGTCTTTCTGTAAACACTGGATAAAGACCACGAAAATCTTATACAGTCTCCTCCTATCATTTTTTTCAACAGTTGTTGAATTACTTTTATGAAGAAAACATGTGCTTAGAAAATTTTCATATTTCTTGCTTGTTTCTAATGTTTTTTTTTCGTGTAGTAAAATTTAACATGGTCCATTAAATCGAATAAAAAATTTGTTTATAGCAGACATGAGTGATATCTCAAAATTAAAACAAAATTGCAACGCTACAAAAAGTCTAATTACAAAAAAATGATTTAAAAGCTGTAAAATCTACTATCCAAAAAACTACTGAAAAAAAATGTCGATGAAATACCAGTCTTACAAGATTGATTGAAAACAAAACAAATATGTAATAAAAGATTTAGATGAAAAAATCCAAAATTTAATCAACAACAACGAGGGTTTATAAAATGATATCGAATCGGCAACTGACTTCAAAATGATGATTGAAAAAATGATAAAACAATCAGAATGCAGCTTAAACGTACTTGCTAAAACATAAAAACAGCGAATCCGAACATCGTATAAAACACCTGCAACAAATTTAATATGACTTCCGCTTACCAACATCGAGCTTTTCAATGGGAAACCCTTGAAATGGCAATAAATTATTGCAATCAAATCGAATTATTGATAAAATCATATCATTGATCCATGGTAGAAATTATTTAATTTCAATACAAAAGTTTCAAATTTCATGGTCATCCCAATCAGCAAATATTTATCTGGGGTTTTCCCCTCACTAACACTAAATTATAAGAAAGCACTAGATCTTCTAAAAAACAACTACGGTAACCCACAAATGATCTTATCAGCCCACATGAGCGAAACTATACGAACTGGTAAAATAAAAATACCAATGTGAAGAGTAGCAAGCTAATTCCAATCATACAAGAAAAAATGCTTTTAATATATGTCTCGAAATTAAGATTAATTAACTAAGTAATTAATTAATTAATTAAGATTAAGATTGTTTTTTTCTGCTCAATAAAGCTTCCTTATATTTTCACACTTAGTGAAATTTAAGACGTCAACTACCTTCTACTCACAAAAAACTTTGTAAACTACTCTCACATCCAAAAGAACCTCTTGATCTCAATGAAAAAACAATGTAGGATATCGTACTAATGGTATAGGCTATTCTTCTGTATATATTGGTAAATATAATCGTAAAATTAATAATCAAACCAACAATAAATTATTTGAATGAGTTGGAATTAGCATTGTGGTGAGATGTTCATCGTAGGTGAGGAAAGGTAGAAATTTCTTCACAATTTAATTGGTTGATGAGTGGCCCTATTTTTTTTACTAAACACATGTTTTGTTATGTGGGCAATACAACAACAATCCAATTACTTACCTAAATGTGAAACTATGAGTCATTGACTGAATAGTTGAAAGGATTTTGGGATTTAGATATGGTTGGAATTAGAATTATTAAAATTAATTAGAATTAACTAGAATCAATTAGAATTATTAAAACAAAACTTCGGTTTACAAAATTAGACAAATTGAGTTCAAAAATAATCAGTGTGAAAGATCTCTACCGGGAAAAAAAAGTAACTTGGTTGTAAAGAGTAATTTTATGTTAGCAAAAAGAACGAATAAATTCGGTATTGATATATAATTATAAATATTTATATATATTTGGTATTTATGTATTCAAGATTGTGTAAAAATAAAAGTTATTGGTGGAAGGTATTGTAGAAATTGTTGACGATGCCGTAGGTGATGCGAAAGAAAGTAGCGTGACATATTTGCCACATCACGAGGTTTTTTTTAAAGATGACAAAAAATCAATGAAGGTTAGAGTTATGTTTGATGCCAGTGTATATCAGCATAAGTATAAATGATAGCTTGTATAAAGGATACTGCCTTAGTTAGTTCGTTGTTGTTCGATTTGTTTTTAAAAATTAGAGAACCTCATATTGTCATTACTGCAGAAAGAATATTTATAAATTTCAGCGGCTCAGAAACTATGAGATTTTTGTGGTTTAAAAGCTCAAAGTTTTTGTTAAAAAATACAGTCATAAAATTAAGTAACAAATACGAATGCACTGATCCAGAATTTACCTAAAAGATAAATGAACATTTTTATGTAGATGATTTCAACAATGGTTTTAAGTTTTGAGCAAGGTATGAAATTACATGAAGCAATCAAACCATAATTTCTTGGAACTAGTTCTAACCAGGCTTAGGCATATTAGTTGATCACACATCCATGCCTAAAATTTCAGAGAAATGCTTTAAAACACCTGTCTTGCGTTACAAAATCTTGTAGGCCTGCAGCATTTCGCACATAACACTGATGGACCACTAACTAATAGAGGACAGAACAATAAAGATATTTATATTGCTGCGCAATATTGTATCTGATTGTTTTTTTTTTTTTTTATTTTAATAATATATCCAATTGACCTGAATGATACAATATACAAACAGTAATCTTTATCTCTAGCTTAATATCAACCACAACAGAAGTGTGGTGCTATCAAGCAAACGAAGCATTTATATTTAGTTAATTAAACTGAAATAAAAGGCGGCATGTTCTTTACTAGTATTAATACTAATACTAGTGTTGCAGAATTCACAAAAAAGAAAAACTTCTACTTCTCTTAATGAATATCTAGTAAAATAAAATCTATTTTCTTAAACACGGAAGATAAAACTCGTAAAACATTTCAGTAATTTATTCTTGACATCGTCCCATCGTGTAATTTCGTAAGTTTTTATTTTAATCATTTTAGAGATATTTTAAGGATGCGTTCTTAAAAATTTTAAAACTTGTTCTCAAATATGATTTTATTTTTAGTGTGTGTATTTATACTTTATTATTATTTTTAATTTTAGAAAGATATTTGACATTACAACGAATTGCAGAACAAAACTTGATTCCAAAAATCTTTAAAGCTGACTTGATCACAGATTCTAGTAAAGTTGCAGAATAAGAACTTCTGAAGTTATGAATAAGATGCTATTTTTAAAAGCCCTAATTTCATATAGCCATAACTTTAAAATGTAAAGTTTTAACTCTGTAAAAGAACAGTGACTACTCTGACCAACAAAAATAAATAAACCAGGCCTTGTAATAAACTTTAAGACATTACACAGTCTACATTATTTTTCCCAAAAAAGTATACATCAAAATTCATTCCAATGACAAAAAAACTTTCAAAAGTTTGAATCCAAATGAGATAAACAAAACCTTTTGATTAACAGGGGATAATGCACATGCATGAACCTGCACTAATACGTCATATTTGCCAAGTTCTGTATCCAAAGTCTAAACAAAATTTATCATATGAGATTATTCATCAAAATGAGATTATTCAATATAAGGTCTATAGAATTATTTAGTTACTAGGGTGGGGAAGAGATTATAGAATATAAGGTATATAGAATTATTTAGTTACTAGGGTGGGTAAGAGATTATTCAATAAAAGGTATATAGAATTATTTAGTTACTATGGTGGGGAAAAGATTATACAATATAAGGTATATAGAATTATTTAGTTACTAGGGTGGGGAAGAGATTATTAAATATATAGTATATAGAAGTATTCAGTTACTAGGGTGGGAAAGAGGTTATTCAATATAATTTATATAGAATTTAGTTACTAGGGTTGGGAAGACATTACTCAAACAATATCTAAAAAGAAACAGAGCAGAAAAATAAGGTAATTAAATAATTTTACTTAATTTTAATTTCAGTGTTTTTGTTTTGTTTTTACAAATTTCAATGAAATTAACCAAGCTTCAAAAATTCTATAATTTGAAACCTTTAAGAATATTTATCTTTAAAGCTGTTTGATTGATCGTATTGAAAAAAGCTGTTTGATTGATCGTATCGAAAAAAGCTGTTTGATTGATCGTATCGAAAAAAGCTGTTTGACTGAGCGTATCGAAAAAAGCTGTTTGATTGAGCGTATCGAAAAAAGCTGTTTGATTGAGCATATCGAAAAAAGGTGTTTGATTGATCGTATCGAAAAAGCTGTTTGATTGAGCGTATCGAAAAAAGCTGTTTGATTGATCGTATCGAAAAAAGCTGTTTGATTGATCGTATCGAAAAAAGTTGTTTGATTGATCGTATCGAAAAAAGCTGCTTGATTGAACGTATCGAAAAAAGCTGTTTGATTGAGCGTATCGAAAAAAGCTGTTTGATTGATCGGAACGAAAAAAACTGTTTGATCGTATCGAAAAAAAGTTATTATTCATGAACTGTTTTTACAGTTATACGGGATATTCATTTTTAAAAAGATTTCTTTTTTTTTTGTACAAATAAGATTTTAAGCATCTGCTATCGAACCTTTAATTGAAATTTTAAGTTCAAATATAGACACCTTTTCTTTTAAGATATATTCCTGTCCATCTTTAGTATGTTTGACCACAACCTTCCTCACCAACATTGTTCATTATTTACTTACAATCTGTAAACATAAAATTATTTCTTATTAAAAGAAAAACAAGAAACAGACAAGAATTTGAATTTTCATGGAAAATACTAGAGCGATAGATTGTACAATGATACTCTATCATCATAAAAAAATACTCGGTATTAAATGGTACTATGATACTCTACTGTAATAATAAAATACTCAGTGTTAACATGAAAGGTCAACACGCGAAGATGTTGAAAGTGTCAGTTCATATGGATCTAGTATAATAGATATATGGTCAGGTTTTGAACAGTACAATTTTAAGAGTTTTTTTAAATATTGATGTTGAAGTTCAGTTCAAGATTAAGTTGGTTGATTTTAATACAAAAGGGAAAAAATAAACTTGAACAGAAGTTTGAATCTGAGTGACATTTATAGAATAAATTAGTACGCTGGGTATTACAAGATGTGACTTAGAGATTCTGAGAAATATTTTGGAAAATTTCTATAAACAATATTTAAAAAGTAAACTAAACCTAAGATACCTTACCCAA
The DNA here is from genome assembly GCA_035046665.1 of Euphysa ruthae. Lineage (NCBI taxonomy): Eukaryota > Metazoa > Cnidaria > Hydrozoa > Anthoathecata > Corymorphidae > Euphysa > Euphysa ruthae. Next base: position 15,401 of record JAUZNK010052730.1, read on the forward strand.
TCACAATGACTTTCAAGTCGGAGTTCCTGGTATAATTTTTATTGGATGTACCTTTAAAAGTCTCAGCAATTGCTAAGACTGTTTTATATCAAATGGATTAAAGTTTCCTACAAGAAGATTTATATGGTCGTAAATTAAATCACAGTAATCCAGACAAGGCCTTATATAAAATACATATATAGTTAGTAATGACTTACGTGAAAAGCAGTGTTATAATCTCTTCAAAGATACCTGCGTTGCTTCAGGTTTTTAAAAATCGAAATAAAACTTTAAATTGAGTTTTTCATCAAGGTTTAAACAAAGATGTTCATGAACAACAGGTTCTATG
>JAUZNK010052741.1:0-15728 GCA_035046665.1 Euphysa ruthae
CTCAGTAATTAAATGAGTGATCGCTTAAAACTATTTGTCTGCTAAGCACGTTATTCATCAAAAACTTAAACATTTTATGCTAATTTTTCGTAACAGGTTTGACAAGATACTTTATGAAATTTTTTCCCATCTTTTTAGAGAAAATGGTGTAAAATTATTTAAATCATTAAAACAAGGTGTACAATTATTCTTGTAAATCGAACAATTCTGATTTATAACCTTCATTCATTCTACGGAGGACTAACTCGATTCCATTTTTTTTTGTAAAATCGATTCCTTTCTTCTACGCCAAGTATTGTGAAGAAATCTAGACAACATTGTCAAGTAAAACAAGCTTATATATATATTTAAATGAAATACAGCTTTTTGGGCTGACATAATTAAAATACTCATATTTTTCTGAAATTAAATTATTCAAGTAAATTAGGAACTTTCATTTGAATTAAACTTTTTTTCTTTTATCTTATAGTGAAATTAAAATGTTAGTACGTAATATTGCATAATATGTTAAATTTTGTTATCATGAAATTTGTCTCAAAAAATTTTTCAAGCCGTATGAGATCAAAACTAGGCTTCCGAGTAATCACCAGTAACTTTGGGAATCAGTTCCAAAAAAGCGATGGATTAATTACGGAATTGAACTATTTCGTACTTTAGCTGTTTATTTAGAGACTATAGTTTTAAAATTTAAGAAATTCACACGAAAATTACAAAACAGTAAGAAAAAAAAAAAAAAAAAAAAAAACTCTCATAAGGACAGTCGCTCATAAGTCGTGAATTTCCCGAAAAAAGAATTTAATAGTGAACAAGAAAGATAACATAGACGAAATTCAATTTATCCCAATCCGTATCTTTAAATATACGTTCTTTAAAAAATGAATAATTTCTTTTTTTTTTTTTTTTTTAAAAGATGTTATTATAAGATTTATTTAAGAATTTATATAAACATAATATACATAATAGATGTTTAACTATTTTGAGTCTTTCTGATCTTTTTTGCTCCAAAACTGATCACGTTGTTCATTATCAAGTGAAAACCAGTCTATATGGTTGATGTTAAGAAAAACAATCTCGTTGTTAATTCGAAATGCCTCTCGCCCGATAACCTGTGGAAAGTAACTTGCGAGGTTATTCTTTTTTAGAGAATCAAAACAATTTTATTTTCCAAAAAAAAAGAAGAAAAAACATACTATTATACCATGAAGTAACACTGAGTAAAATTTATTTATACCTTAGGGTCATTTCCCCCCGAAATGTAAAGTTTTGAGGTGATTGAATTCTCTTAACACTTTGTCACGTGAAAAAGTCAATGGAAATTGTCGAAAGTATTTTCTAGCCATGACTGTCAATGCATGTACCAAGTTTTAACTTAACGCAGATAATGGTTAAAAATTTATCGAAAATTTATCGCTTTTCAAGTCAGGTGTGTTGTCATGATTGCCGATAACACTAACTTTTGATAAAAAGCCTTTTTTAAGAAATTTGATAATTATTGAAATAAATTCATGATTTTGGGTAAAAATAGAGCAGCTTTTCGGAGATATTTAGAAGGTAAAAAAGAAAAAAGAGCGAGAAGTGAACAGCATAATTTTCCTCAAGAGAAATGATTAATTAAACTTTTGGAAAAAATAATAGTAGGAACAAACAAAAAAAAAAAAAGTAGTTGAAAATTTTGAACAACATTATACTTACAATAATGATAATAATATAAATTATAATAATGTAAATAAAATGAAATATATAATAACATAATATATGTTATTGTATATTTCATTTTATTGATATTATTATAATTTATATTAGTATCATTATTATATGTAGCACAGGCCCCACTCACATAAGCTTATTTTTTTCTTCATAAGTGTATGCATGGCCACTTTTTTATTTTATTTAGTTTGTTGTTTTCTTCCATGCAGCTCTCAAATGGTAAACTATGTACAGTTAAGTCCGCAAAGTTCTAGCATCAGCATATTAATTATTCTTTGTAATTTTTAAAGGTTATTCTTTGCTATTGCATACCTGAGATATTCAAATATCCAAAAAAAAAAAGACGTTTTATACATGCAATACCCATTGGATTGCAAACACCCTAGACGTAACGATATAAAATTTCAAGCTGCTTATAAAGATAAACAAGAGGCTTTAACCAGCTCTAAGTATATATTTATTTTCGAATTTTACATTTTAAGAATTCTTTTGGAAAAGGATACATAGTGCACCAATACCAAGTAACAAGCCACCTCCAATCAGCGCATTTTTCTTTGAGATATTCATTATAGCAGCCTTTGCTTTTTCACCTGTTTCTTTTACATTTTCTTTTACATCCATCTGGATAAATAAATAAATATTCACTATGATCAGAAATAAGAAATCAGAATAATTAGATCACTTTGATACCAGAAACTTCTGCAGTTTTTGCTGTATACAAAACATTAAGAAGGAAAAATTAAAGAATATAAAACATATTATTGGCAAACTCGAAACAGTTTTTTCTGGGAAACACAATTTTTTCTTCAATCACAAAATTTGTGTGAGATTTAACTTTTTATCAGTTTTCTTCACTTCTACGGTTGTTGCAATTTTGCTGAAGGGAATTTTTTTGAATGAAGAAAAAGTTTAATTTCCCGTCTTAATTTTCGACACATTTTTAAAACTGTCAAAATTATTTGCTGCACAGATTGACATCTTTAAGTTATTTTAGCAACAAATGTTAATAAACGCATCCATTCGATGACAGGACATTTCCCCCAGGATAATTGCTACCCGGAAAATTACCCATTTTCTCTTAAAATTTGATCAGTTTTTTTTTTTCGTTTTTTTTTTGAAAGTGAAAAATAGTATATCGCGAGTAATTATCTACTTTCGCGAAATGCTAAATGCCTAACACCAATAACCGTATCATTTTGATGTTAAAGATTTCCATTAATAAAACAATTTAAAAATTTTTTTCACGCATAAGATTTTAATTCCCTATCAATGTTTTTTTTTTTTTTTTGCTATATATGAAACATTAAAAAGGAAAAACTAAAGAAACTTAATTTAAAATTTAATATAAAACTTTATTTTAGAATTAATCTGAACAGTTCAAAATGCAAGGTTATGTGCTATACTTTAAGATATTCTAATCGTTCCATGTTAGGATAATTTTCCGCTAAACAAATTATTCGTTGATTAAAATCAGCGAAACGTCTGCGCACTGCTTGCCTGAATAGCCACCTAGAGATTGCAAAATGCGTTACACACCTTGGCTCGTCTCTTTGTAGAATCTCTATGAATTTCAAAATAGCTGAATAAAAGAAGACGTTTTCTTGAAAACAATGCTACCACCCCTTTAAACTTTTGTTAGTTTTTGGTAATTCGTTGAAAGTGCTGTGGAATATGTTCTATAAACCAATCGCAAACAATGGCGTCCGGCGTGGAAGATTTTTTCGATATTATCCGATATAGTTATCTTCAAAGTATTGGATAACATTGTCACAATCTTCCTGGAAAGATTCACGAATGCCGTCAATTAGAAGTTCAAAAGAATCAATGACATCATTTGGTGGAACGAACGCCAACGTTGCTAGTATTTTTAGATCAATAAAAGAGTTATCCTCAATATCAAATCATTGTTGGTCGAAAATAAATCTTAATCTTAACTAACCGCATTATCAAACTTTAAAAATAGGTTTTCCACGGAAATAAGTGTGAACTCTTCGAGAATTATTGACATTGTCTGTCTACTTTCTAGGTTTGGATGTTGATCACCAGTTTTTCTTTGAAGTAAATTTACAATCGCTGTTTCAGATGCACTAGCTAGCTCCGCTTATATATTTTTCATGTTTGCTCGTAACTTTGACATGCTACCTTCACTTGAGATGGAGGGTGAGCTCATAATGCCATGAGGAACGTCCATTTGCTGACGTATTTTTAAATGTAAACAAATGTCCATCTTTCATTGTTTTTCGATTTCCTTTTTCTGTTGTTGTAAAGTCTATATCATTTTTTTCCTAACTGTTGTGTTGCATTTTTCAAAGTAAATTTACAGCGAAAAGCACTTGTTATTATATTTTATCTAGATCTGCTCTACGTATAACTTGATGTCTGAATGTATAATATGTAAGGAGTTTTTTTTAAGAATCCAAACAAAACTATCACCTTCTTTGAAAAAAAATCATCTGCATAATAATGTATCATACATCAGAATTTATATTTGTTGATTCATTGTAATCTACATGTGAAGAGTTTTAAGAAATTCAAACAAATTAGGCAAAAAATTATATTTTAAGGTAACGTATTTCAAAAGTAAAAATATATGGAAATATTATATATGAATACCAATTCTACTACACATATATGGAAACAGATTCTGTGCAGTAAAAGTTCATAACACGTTTTATTTTAAACTTTTTTGTGCTATTTCCAAAACAATAAAGTTGAAGAACAAGCTATTTTTTAACGTATATTTTTAATAAATAAATTAACTTACCTGAAACCAGATTCTTAATCTCCATTTTTCACACCGTTCTGGAGGCTAAATATTACGATGTAGGATCTGAGAACGTTAGAAGTGTTTTTGAGGTAAAAATATTTGCTGAAGAGAGCAATAAATTATTTGCCGCCTAACCTCGCATAGGATTTGTTCGCACGTTTTGACTAAGAAAAAAAAAATTAGAAAGATATTTTTTTTTACTATTTATTTAATTTCTATTTAATTATTTAATTTCTTTTTATTGTCTAATTCAACTCCTACCAAAAAAATAAAAAATTTATATCCATAAGATTGCACCTTTTCATATTCGAAATCACATCTTATGAAGGCGAGTATTACTTGTTGCGAAGAAATGATTTCCCGAGTACTACGCCGCTTTCGGCGAGTCGTTTTTTACAATTGAGGCGGCAAGGTAAAAAGATCAAAGAGGTCCTCTAATGTTCTCAGATGTAATATTTTCACTGCGCGGCTTTAACACGTTTGCGCGTTCCGCGTGAAAATACGACATCAGATCTCAGGTAATGGTGAAACCAGATGATGTACTTTCGCACAAAACTACAAATAACAAAAATAACAAAAAAATGACAAAAAAATGACATAAAAATATATTAACTTTTTGGAATATGGAAGGTTCTGGAAAACAACTCACATGTTAAAATAACATATTGTCTGGGTAGCAATTATCCAAAAAATTTTCCAAGTTAGCAATCATCCGGGTAGCAATACTCCAGGGGGGGTTTTATCCAAAAATAGGTAGGTGTCATGGTGGATATCTGGGGAAAAAAATTTATTTAATGTTGATAATATCTTTGCTCGAAAGTAGAAGGTAGAAATAACAGCAAAGCAATATTTATGTATTATTGAATGCAAACATGTTCCCCCAATTTTAGGCTACTGGTGTTTTCTGCTCATATACTGTAAAAGAGTAGCAAATATATCTTTTAGAAAATCATGAAATTATTGTTGCATGTATACTTATCCTAATGTTGCATTGTTAACTTGCTAGAGGAGATAACGCTTAAGATAACGCAAAAATTAACTTTAAAAAAACTTACATTTCCTCCTTTTATGAAGCTATATCACAGTAAAATTTTAAGCTGTTTTTTCTTTGCTTGTGATTTCTTGTTAAGTGGTTTTAATAACTTTTCATAATCGTGGTTATCACCATGTGATTAAAGTTAATAATAGATACCTTCCGCCACCCTCCATCACCTATTTTTTTTTAATTATCAGGTCGATTTTTTTTGGTTTGTTTGACGAGTAAAAATGGTAGAAACATTGGTGCTAGGACAATTTTCGGTAAAAAATTGCCTTCTAGGCAACTTAACCCCAGGCACTTACCCCTGGACAATTCACTTAAAGCAAATGGCCCAGGAAATCTCCTCTCCTCTCCAGACAAACGCCTCTGGTCATGGTTGGGTGTTGTAGAAACTTTTGCATCCTTCAGTTCTCAATAAAAAGCATGCATAGCTAATCTTAAGCGGAACGACGGTGATTTCAGGAACAAAAAAATTTAATTGCAAAACCTACCAACTATCTGGAGTCTTCCCCCAATGAATCAAACGTCAAAAAAACACCTTATGAAAAACCCTATGTAAAACCCCATGTAAAATGTTTTAAAATTTGGAAAATCTTTATAAGATTCTCAACAAAAAAGTTTTACCCTACCTATTGAATTAACGTGACCAGTATGGAGCATATAAACTGACCCTTCATGAATTGAGATTGAAAGACCCATCTTCTATGTTGTCTTTTTTAAACGCTTTGATAATTTTATTTATGTCATTAGCACGTAAATTTTTGTTCATGCACACTTTGTACTTCGAATTGAAGATACATTCATACTCTCTTCCCCAATACTGTATTCAATTAGTATTTCAACTTCCTTATCCTTCCATTTTTTATCCCTTTTTTTACTAGGGCGACCACGTTTTTTCCTAGGGCCACCGAGGATTCTGATAGAACTTGTGATTGGGATTCGATTTCTTCGCTATAGACATTTCTAACTCGTGATTGGGTTTCAATCGCATCATTGTTTACTTCGCTGTCTTACTCGGAGCCATTTAATTCACTAAAATGGCTTGATTAAACTTATAGAGTCTGTGTTCCTAGCTCCCAGTCGGATGTGCAACTATAATAGCGAACTGGAAAATCACAAAGTTTTCTGCAGCATGTTTTCACTTCTGAAAGAAAATCTTTTTAGAAAGTTGTCAAATCATGTAGTAAAACGTAGTTACTTTTTGTCTTGCCTTCTCTTTATAAAATCGTTAAATCTACCCTTGTTGAGCATTGTGTGTTCTTCAATTTTTTTTCTTCAAATTTCTAGCAAAACTTTTTTTACCTTGTATTTACATTTGAACAACACGTGTTCTATTTAAATGACTATTTACACGTCAGCTCTTTTGAACTTTGCTAAATTATTTGGAATAAAATCAAAGCAATTTGATTTTATTCGAAGCTAAATTAAACTCTTTTTTTGCTTCTTTTAATAGTTTTTGAATAGGTTATGAGACAATACACGATAAAGTATTTTGTAAACTATTCTATTTTTAGTAAGTCTATGCAATAGTTTAGCGAATAAGCTATCGTGTAACAGGACCTTAAGAAATGGGTTTTAAGAAAAGCCTCAGCGATAATTTCGTACAAAATCTTGCGTTAATTTTCATCATTAATATTATCTTATGTAACAACAGAGCATGTCATGAAACTCGAAAAGGATTTTGTCTTGTCCGTTTAGGATGGAGACCTGTACATTTCACCATAATATCTTCCGTTAAAATTGCTGTCGTTGGCACTTTGTGGTAATGATTTCAGCAACAGCGTCATCTCAAAATATCGGTTTTTCTTTTAACTGGAGAGTAATCCTGTGAACAATCTATAGATTTATAGAATTTTAAACGATGCTAAAAGTTAATTAGATTAAATTTTTTATTTTACACATATTTAAATAAATTTTCTGTCACACTAAATAATCATAATTCCGTAGGAGCATCGAAAGTCTAAATTTGTTTGTTGATTTGTCCCAAATGTATCGTTAGTCACTGTCATGCAAAGCAAAAAGTAGTTTCCAAATTTAAAAGTTTTAGAACGCTAATGAGAATACAAAAAGCACGTCAGTGGTCAACGGAAGTTAAAAACTTCTTATAGAAATTTCGTTTAAAATGAATGAGCTTCTTATCAATACCTCACAATATTCATTGAAGAAAACAAGGCCTGATATTTTCACTAAGTGGTAAAAGTTGAAATATAGTAAGTGATGAAATATTTCCAAAATCAAAACCAGCTTTTATTTCCTGGACGCATTCTGAAATAAAATACTTTGTTTCCACGATATTTTCAATATATTTATATGTGTGTGTGTGTGTGTGTGTGCGTGTGTGTGTGTGTGTGCAAGCTTCACGCGCCATCGTCCTAATTTTAGCCGTAGAGGGATGAAATTTCACGACTTATAATATTTTTTCATCTTTGTCATGATACAAAAAAAAATATAAGAAATAAAAGCGGTTTGCACCCATAATGGTGGATTTGTTATCAAAACCCAAAAATGCAAATATAATAATCTAAGAGAAAAGCTCGAAAAAATTTTTATCCATTTTTTGACAATCCCACATCTATATAATACATAATGATATTCACTGGATAATCAAACTTATGTCATGTTTTAAGATATGTTGATGACGAAGAAGACGTTAGTGGTGGTGAGTCTGATGGTGATTATTTAGATGATATGGGAAAGATGGTAAATTGATTTCAAATTCATTTTCTCCAAGAAATATATTTTTATATTATTCTATTCTTAGGCTTGTAATCCACAATGTGAATTATCATTATACATTATTACATAACTCGAAACAGTGGGCTTATCGCTGGGGGATGAAATAATCGCTGGGGGACGGAAAATTGCTGGGAGACGGTATAATCGCTGGAGGACGGTGGGGGACAGAACCAGCAACATAATCACCTCTTTGGAAATGACAGAAATTTCACTAAACGGATAGACTACACTATCAGATAGTGCTTTTAGAACTGCCCGTAAGTCGGCAGTATCTATCTTGATACGTGATGGCAGAAGATCATGGTGTTTATGCAATGTTCATTCAATGCTCCATGAACATGCGCCAGAATAAAGCTTGATAGTTGGCTTGTTTTATATGTTATTGTAACACGTTGGAGCATGGGGTGGAACATCACCATAAAACTTACCACCTCTTTGACAATATATAGTGTAACAAAGCTTGTTCACATCTGAAAGTGTGTTATCAACGGGAGGGCGTTTACCACACATGTGACTTAAAAACTTCTCTATTTGTAGAAGAAGTTCATCAGTGATAGTACTCAGCTTACCAAGAAATGAATGCGCTTCGAAATATATTTCATTGTTACACAACAAAGATAGTAGCTTTAACTTCCCACGCCTACAGAAAGAACTGATAGTATCACAACTAGTGATAATCAAGTAAAGCATTCAACAATTGCTCTTTGGCGCATTCAGTTTTGTTGTGCTATTAAAAGCATTGTTACAAAAATCATTTAAATCTATTATCCGTTTACAATTCTTTACTCCTGTCAACATGTACAAATGTGCCTGTATGTCCACACTTTTTAACAGTGCCATCAAGAAAACATCAGTTTCCGGCCTATACAGTACTACATTCTTGTGTGACTTACTAGCATGGTTTGTGTGAAGAAACATTTCGGTATCGGCTTCTTGATGGTCACACGTTAGTTCTTCTACATCAATACAACTGGAAGGAGTCATTTTAAAAGCTTTTTCATCGTAAGTGACGTAGAATTCTTTACCTAGGGTTAAATTAAGATGATTTTCCTAATAATTTACAATGAAACGAATCAGTTTATTATTCTTATTTTATTCGATGAAAGAAGTAGGTTCCATTGTTTGATTTATGTGGGTAGGATTATTTTTTTCAAAGAAAATTTTCTATGCGATCGAAACACAATATATTCAAAATCCACGCGCTTTGAAGTTATTGAACAAGCTAAAATAAACTTCAAAAAGTTAATAGCAAATTCACTGTATGTTAGTTTTAGCGTTTTCATTTGCCGTACAATGCCATTCAATCATTAACAAAGGCAGAATCTTCTGGAATAGCGAAGATAGATTCTACGTTTGCTTCAAGCTTATGTAATAAAGCTTAAAAAAATTTTCGGGGGTTTGTTGAAGAAAAACAATCAAAAAATTTTTACTTTTTTTGCAATATTTTTGGGAAGTTTCTTCAAAAATACGACAATTAAAATACGACAATTAAAATACGACAATTAAAATACGACAATTAAAATACGACAATTAAAATACGACAATTAAACGTATCTATATTGGTTGAATGTAGAAATTTATACGATATGTAATAACTAAAAATAACTGCAAATTAAGCACAATACACCACTTTTCAAGGTCATGTACAATAGAATTCGTTGCTTGAATAATTTCAACCGTGGGAAAAAGTCATTTTCATATGTAAAATAGCATATTTTAAACCAAAAATTAACTGATTTAAATTAAAAAGTTATAAAATCATAACAACATTAAAACCTCATTTAAAAATTCAAAAAGCCTAAAACAATTTAATATTCTAATCACGTGTGCTCACCTTATTCACCATCTGAGAATTCTTCGTCTTCCTCTTCAACCCAGTTTAATCCAAAGTATGTCTCGTTCAAATTATCATTCACGCCGCCAGGAAACATGTCAGTTATCCACAATGGGGAACCACTGTTATTCCATTTATTTTCGACGACAGTTGGAACATGATTATTTAATGATGATCGCTATATCTTTCCTATAAAGTTTGCTTTTTTTGTATGTAACTAGCAAGGTTTTTTCACACCGTGGAAGCAGGGCCAAATCAACGATGTTCCCATCTTTTTTATACTTCTTTTCAAAGAACTTTGCTCTCAACTAATTTACAAGTTTGTTTTTGTAACCATAAAATCTACAAGTGTATTCTTGTAATACGTGAAAAAACGGGTTGCTGTCTAAAATCTTTTGTCGGTACTTTCGATTTGGCGGATGCAATGATGACTTTGCAGCCAGAAACTCGAGCTTCCCTTTCTTCACCTTTTGATTGAGTTGTTTTTTTTCGTGTCTGCTATTATATCGACTCGTTGACATCCTTTATAAGTTATCGTTGATAACTTGCCGAAGTAATTCTTTGTATGTATTTGGCAGTTTGATCTGCTACAGATCAATAACATATGTTGCATTGGTCTTCTCGAGTGAATTATCTCCAATAGGATGTAAAGTTGTTACTTTGACTTCGTCCAGTACGACAGATAAAAGATTGCTTTTAACTCTTTGTCGCTATTGTCCATCACCTGTTGCTATGCTCATTGGAATTGGAGACAGTGGTTATTTTAGTGCATTAATTATCTTTATTGGTTTCTCATGAGTGACAGAGAATGACAATAAATCATCAAGAGCATTCCGATTAACTTCCACTGATTTCTTTGCTGTAATGTCTTCAACGACGCATGTCATTGTGGTGTTTAAAGGGTTTCTTTTAATTGGATCGTGACATTTTTGTTCTGTAAATAAGATTCTCGTCATTTTAAACTCGTCGTATTTGATTTTTACTTTGGTATTAGCTTCCCAAATTGAAAGAGCAAGTTCGTCATTTAAAACAACACCAGAGTTTAAGTTACGTAATCGGAAGTAATCGACGAGTAAGCTCGTCATGTTATGTAATTGTTTAAGCCAACACCCCTAGCCTTTTAAAACGCTATTAAATCAGTTGTGTTCACGGTACCTGCTCCTCTTTGACGTTCAACATTGATATCAAAGTTTTTCATCCAAAATTTAGTTAAAACTGTTTCATTTTCATTTGGCATTACCGGCAAAATTCTTGTTGCTTTGCTTTTGCTTTAATGCAGCTTCAGATAACGCTGTTTCGATTTCGCAAAACAGATAATATGTGATATAATTTCCAAGTTTGTTAGCAACTACTACAGGTTGTTTTTGACCAGTAAGAGTAAGATTGCGAAAAGGTAATGCTTTGGTGTAACTATTGTTCCGTTACTAACACTGTGAATCATATCAGCCGTAAATGAATCGATCATATGCTCGACTTTCTCCCATAATTTGTTTTATTACCAGATATCACTGGTTTACAAAAAATGATTTTTCAGCAACGAATTTGATTTTTTTAATTAAAGTGAAAATGTGGCAGCAAAGTCCGACTTAGTACATCTTTACTTAAAACAACCTCACCACATGTTTCACTAGGCTGCATAAAAATCAACTTTCCAGTTTTCTAGACGATTTTTAAGTTTAGTTCATGTATCGTCACAATGAACCGCATAAATTTTATTTATGACTTTCACTGATATAGTTTTGTTTTCTCCAAATACAAATTCTCTATTAAAGATTTAAGGGGGAAAACCAGTCGAAACATATAAATTTTTTCAAAAAACAAAAAACACATGTTTTATCTACTTTAGTATATGTTGAATCATGTCAAAATAATATGGAAGACATAAAGCTACTGGAAATGTCTTTAAAGCAGTCTTGAAAATCCATTAATGTATCATAAACTTCGCTAGTAACACCCTTAGCAACTATTTTTTGGCCTATAAAACAGGCTCTGTTGGCTCATATTTGACCATTTATTCAAGAAGGCGAGTACATTACTTCAATAACTATCTAAACTAATGAAAATTATGTCATTATCGTTTTAAAAATGTTAATTTTAGCTAAAATCAGTTGTAATTCCCAGCACATTTAAAAAAACAAGTTCTCAATAATGGGTAGCTATTATAGAGTAAGTAGTACAAGTAAGTAGTGCAATGTACTGAAAGAAAAGAAGAGGGTTTCGCAACCAGAAAGTTGAGAGTGATTCTATAGATAGTAATGTAAATAATCGTGAAAATAAGGGTGTAAATAATTTTACCAACAGTAGTTTATTGAGTAGAGAAGATAATTTTTTCGTCGTATGTTTCTGAGAAAATAGTGGACACAATTGATTTCCACCACCATGAAAAAAATATCACAGGATACAGATTAATAGATATGAAACTAATAAAATCTGTGTTTGAAGGGCTTTGTCGCTCAAACTGCTGACAAAAAAAATATATATGAACTTTAATGAAAAGGTTACAAGCAAAAATGGATTGGCATCCATGTTAGTTTTGAATTGCACTTGCGGGCACCATGTGGGGGACAGGGTTTGATATAAACCGAAGAATGATATACTCTATGAGATCTCTCGGCCAAGGAACCGCCGGTATTGAAAAGCTCACATCAGTAATGAATATGTCGGAACGATTTGCATGTAAAACTTTTAATGAGATTTTCGATTAATCGAGTTGTTGTTGCCGCAATAGAAGTCGCTAATAACGCTATAACTAATGGAGATTATGATATTCGTGGCACTAAAACTGACGATGAAGTTATTGACATCGGTGTTTCAATTGATATGGATCATGACAACGACGTGGATTCTCATAGAATAACGGAATCTTTACCGCCATAACCATTGACACAGGTAAAATTTTTGATACTGAAATAATGGGAAAAATGTGTAAAACTTGTAATAATAAATAAACCTTAAAAAAACTGACCCTGTTGCTTTTGCAAACTGGAGAAACCACCACAAGTGTAACTATAATTACAGTAATTTTAATCGTTTAATAGATAAAAATTATCTGCGTTACAAGCAGTTTTTAGGAGATGGAAATATTAAAAGCTTCTTAAATGTGACGTATGTATTAATGATAATTTAATGGTAAAAAAACTTTAATGTGTAGGACACTACCAAAAAAGTTGTCGGAATTTAAAAAAAAAAAAAAAAAAAAAAAAAAACGGTGGGTATGGCGGTCTTGACGAACTAACAAAAGTTACAATTGACCGTTTACAGAATTGTCTTGGTGTTGCTTTGCGGCAGAATATAGGCGATCTGAATGCCATACAAGAATCTGTGAGTGTTACATTATATCCATGTAGTTTCCTGAAAAAACAACAACTGGCACTTCCCACATTGCCCAACGGACCCAGAAATTTGATGTAGACACAATCGTGACTTAGCAAATAATAAAACTATTTATAAGCTTGGTCCAAGTATGTAGGCATTGTTATGAAGATTTAAACTGATATTTATGGAGTTGTGCTCAGACATTCGGCTTGAGAAATGCCTCCACGGAAAGACCCAAAATTAATATGAAAGTTTTAAAAGAAATTCCAAATCAACATTGGTTGAAACGAGGTCCTTTGGACGCGGTAAGCATTTTAAATGTTGAGCCTAAAGCAGCCGTCCTACTGTATGAAAAACTAGACATAATTTCTTGTTTATAAACCATTCAAGGTTGCTGCAAGTTAAATGAGAAATTTAAAATTGCCTAAAAAAAAAAACGCAAAAACAAACCCTGATGAATAAACTTTGTGGTAATCGGTTTTGGAAACAGGACCATTACGAAGAAAATGGAAAACGTGTTATTTGAAATTGGTGGATTTTAATTTTTTAAAAGAATAGTTTTTATTTTCAGAACAGTGTATAATACCATTTTTAACCGATATTTTTATTTTTTAAAGATCAAATACTACATTTAAATTTTATTTTTTGCGTTTTTCTCAAGATGTAATATTTGGGAGCGCCACCAAGAATGACTCAAATGCAACAAGTTAAGTAAACTAGATTTGGTTTAAATATGCTAAATTCTGATTTTTCATGTCAAAAGAGCAAAAAAATGAGTTTTTGAATACAACATTTTGGCTTGCGCGCCTTGTCAAAATTTTTTTTCTTGTCAAAAATCTGTTTCGCTTAAAATATGCTTTATGCTTTCCCAAGTTTGTATTAAAAATTTTGGATTATTTTTACTAGCTTTTTTCCCTATTTTCTTGGCGGGGTGGATCTGGTAAAATATATATTTATATTGGTAGGCAACCGGTCGCTATAGCAACTGTGACCATTTATTAAAATAATTTTAAAAATAACAATTACTTCTAAAACTTTTCTTTCAAGATAATTTTTAGACTGGCTTTCCCCCTTAACTTCTTCAAAGTCTCCATTCAACTGATAATTAGCATCGATTTCGATATCTCTTTCGTTATCTTTCTCGTATTCTAAAACTGTTCTACATTTTTTATTAAATTATTTGAGAAAATTTTTTCGTCGATGATCTTTTATTTTAAACTCCTTAGCGATCAGATTTAAATCTTTAATTTCCAAGAATGTGTCTTTGTCTTTTGATCCCGCGGCTGCTTTAATAGTTTCCTGCGCTTCAAATGATGTTATTGCATCACTTTTTTTTCCCGTTGTGTTGAACTCGGTATTTTAACATATGTTACACGTTTCAGGATATCTAAACGGATTTGGTGTACGTGATATTATCCTAATTGAAATTATACTATCTTATGGTGTATTTGTAATGGTATTAGCTAGAATTAGCCTAAAATTTTCGTAGCAAGGCTCTAGATGTATGCCATACGTGCTATTATCCAGAATCGATGGAAACAGATCGCATTGTTCCTTATGTTGAGGATCACCCCCTGAAAATTAGCAAAATTTTCGAATAAAAAATAGAATAATTGCAAAACAAATTCTATATTACAAAATGAATTTTCTAGCATTTCAAATTAGAATAGAGAAAGTCGCTACTCATAAAACAGAATTTTTGTTAAATAATTCGAAATTTTATTTTGAATTTTTAACAAAATTGGCACAACGGAGTTGGCACAATGGTCGTTTGACTCCTGAGCGAAAGGTCATGAGCTCGATTTCCACCTCTAGCGGACATTTATTTTCATGTTATCACTGAGTTTCTGAGCAAAACTCAAGACCCGCCACGTCTGGAAATATTATCTCGGCAATTTGTTCCCCACGATAAATATAAAAACTACCACTATCAATCATTCCAAATGAACTTTAGAACCCTCTAAAATGTTGATTCATAAATTGCAATTTAGTTGATTTTATGCTTAAAAAATGCTATTTTACCCCCTGAAATTATTTTTAGCCCTGAAAAGTTGTTTAATTTATTAACTTTGTAGTTGTTACATATCATATATATATATGTCTATATTCAACCAATATTAATATTTTTAAAAATATTATAATTATAAATATTATAATTATTAAAGAGATAAAACGCATGTCATGAGTTATAAAATTTTATTGAGCGACGTTTCAGGAGTCATTCTGCTCCTATCTTCAGGCTAGTTACAATTGAAAATTTTAAGGTTTTTATAGGAATATCGTAGGCTCGAAATCAAGTGTTTTTGAAAGGTGTTAATTAGTTTATTAGT
>JAUZNK010052752.1:0-13276 GCA_035046665.1 Euphysa ruthae
GTCATGTAAGATTCCATAAGGCATATCAATATATATTTATTTTCTCAATTGATTTTGGTGGCTTTTCAGGGGTTTTTTAAGGCCCATAAAGCGTTGCTAGGCAGCGTTGCTAAGATAATATTATTTGGGTGAATTTGTAAAATGCCAAATATTTGGGTATTACTTGAATTTTTCAGTTAAAAGCTTATTATTTTTGAAACCAAGAATGTTTAAACTTTCAAAAAAACATAGAATAAAAATTTTCAAAAATAATCAATCATTCACCATACAACCACCTTAAAATGAGAAGAGGTAAGCTTAGAAGTTTTCGTTACGAAATTCGGATTGTTTCAAGATTCCCGTAAATTTTAAATCCCAGAATATTAAAAAAAATTCTCAAATAAAATACAAATCTTTTGCGAATCTAATTCAAATACTGTTAGCATGCATAGGCTTTGCGCCATTATCTGAAGGTTTTGCACGTTAATGTTATCGAAAATGATGATTAACAATTCAAAAATTTTTCTTTTAAACATTAAAAATAGTCTCCAGTAAAAGTGTTATTATTTTCTAAGTGTTATTTGTACCAGGGGTTGGGGCAAAATCACCCTAATCAAACTTTTTTTAATAGTAAATTTAAACGGTTTGCATTTATCCATCAACCCTATTTATTGACTAAAAATATTGTTTTTGACATAAGCAAGCCCTCTTCTCGTTCTTTAGTTGTAACTGATCAATGTCATTTAATACCATTATTAATTCTCCGCGTGTTTGAAAACCGTCCAAAGCATTGTGTTATATTTTTGTCAGTGTTTTAACTGTCACGATGCTTTGTCTGACTTCTCGAAAAAAGGTCGTACATTTTGTTAGTATCTTTTAATGTCATGTAAATTTTTAAACGTTTATTATTTGACTTGACACCAAGTTTGACATAAAATTACCCGATGTTTGATATTTCGTGATGAAATAGACTAAAAATTTTTTACAACAGTAGTACAAATAAAGTAATCAAGTTAAGTAACTGGAGATATTTATTTGCAATGTCGAAATAAGTTCCTCCGGCCATTTATTACTTCTTGATTTATAGCCCGGAGTAGGATTTAAGAAAATAACTTCGTGCGCTAGAACTAATAACAGCTTGATAAATCAGGTTTTCGGTTAAATATTGTTTAATTAGGGTTCATTGACCCTGGTTAACACAATTAAATTTTCTTGGCATTTTCAATTTCATTCTAATATTTTCGCGAATGAAGATTAATTTAGTATCGTGAGTTTGAATTGCTGTATTTTAAAGATCAAAAAAAAAAAAAAATGTTCTTGCCAGTTTATATTGTGTTATTTGATATTTCATTTTATCGAAATTATTGTTATGTGGCTTTATTTTTCATTAATCGTGCAGCACTATTTTAAGTATCCAATAGCTATAAAATTACATGTTTCTTGCCAACGCAATTCTTCAAGTAATTCGTTATGGAAAATATTTTGTCAATGCATGTTTTCGATAAATGAAATATCAAATAAACGATAACCTGAAATAGCATCAAATTTGCATGAAAAAGATATTTTGATATCTTCAACTTTACTAGCAGATACAGTTGATGTTGACATAATTAATTTCGTTGTGGCTGTCGTTGAATAATTCGTTATTTACAGAAATAGAATATTGGAGAAGTATTTATATTAGTTGAATTTAAATTATTATTATTTTCTCTTATAGCCCCAGTAGATGCATTAAATCCCTTCTTTCGCTGTGATCATTTTGTTCTGCTCGAAACAACAAGTTTTAGCCATTAAAAAAAAAAGTCGATTTTTCAAAAACTTATCGTTACATTACTGCTACAACAGAGCAATTTCTGGACTCAAAGTGCGCTGCTATGGGTGAGAATTTATAAGTGGTAAATTTGAAAGTGAAATTTGAAGCACTTTACTCAAAATTAGCAAATAAAGTGATGTTTTTCTTATTCTACGTATTTGAAAGTAAATAAAAACACAAAAATAAACTGTTTTTAGTAAGAGGTTTAAAATTGTACTTG
Organism: Euphysa ruthae; assembly: GCA_035046665.1. Classification (NCBI taxonomy): domain Eukaryota; kingdom Metazoa; phylum Cnidaria; class Hydrozoa; order Anthoathecata; family Corymorphidae; genus Euphysa; species Euphysa ruthae. Next base: position 2,013 of record JAUZNK010052752.1, read on the forward strand.
TCATACCAAGGGTTCTACTTTAGGACCTCTGTCATTTAATCTTTTTCTTAACGATATATTCTATTTTACCCTAGAAACATAAACATGTAATTTCGCTTTGCCTTGTTTTTTCTACTGCCCAGTCATCTGGATGTTTTGCAAAAAATTATAAATTATAAATTTGTTATATAAAACATAACATATGATTTAACACAACGCGATCCAATAATGCACTTACCAAGCGAAAAATCGATACCCAATAATTTAACTAATCATATCCAAGTTTTAGTTTTATCATTTATGATAATGGTATACAGGTGAACTATAAAAATCGTGGTAAAAACATATTTCATATACAATCGTTCTATTTCCTCTGAAAAATACCCAGTATGTCCATGAAACAAACTTGCTCTCTCCATATACTGACAAGTTTTTGGAATACATCAAAATGCATATTTACTTCCATCAACATTTTTCCGTGTAACCGTCTATCCGCCACTTAATTTTATATTGAGTCTTAACATCCTCCAATGTCTTTCTTCTTTTTTCGATGCCACCTGGTTTCGTCAGGATCGAATCCTCTTCTTTCATCTCCAAAGACTGCCCAATTAGGAGTAGGAGCCATATAATCCGTGTCCCTAAATTTTTCCTTACCACCGGACTCTTCGTATGCATTTATCTAAAAGCAACATTAATCAATTAGCTCAGACAAAACTAGACTTACTTCAGCACAAAACTAGACTTACGTCAGCACAAAAGGAGAAAAGCTACAAATCTAACAGGTGACTTAAAATCTCAGATAAAAATAAAATAATCGTAGTGAATAAATTTCTAACAAAAAAACGTTTTATGCCATATTAGATGAAGAAATAGCCTTTTATGGTCTTTTTTTCTATATTAAACACAGGCTTTTCAGCTTATTAAAACAACCATCAATGCATAAGATCTAATTATCATATAAAATGATATACACTGATGATTGTTTTAATAAACATGAAATATTATTGATTTGTGCATTTATTGTATTTATAAAAAATTTTAATGTGGCGAGTTATTTATGTTTCTTTTTCTCTTTCTTTAATCAAGCACTTTTCCATCCTAACCCAAATTATTAGCAAGCATACCCACGCATAGCCAATATAAGTCAAAGAAAACATATTCTAGCATTAGGCAAGCACTTATATTTTTTAAAAGTTACGTTATATTTTTATTATTATATTTTCTTTTGATTGGACAAATAAAGTAGAACATTGTAAAAAAAAAAAAAAAAAAAAAAAAGAAAAAGAAGAAAAAAACTATTGCTGTAACTACTGACATCAGGTGGGACAATGTGACACCTGATGTCAGTATAGTTACTACTGTAACTATACTGAATCAGGTGTGACAATAATGTAAAAATGGTGTTTTTTTTATTGAAAATATCGTCAAATTATATTATTATCACATTAGTATTTATGATGATTACTTAGAGTATTTTTGATTACTTAGAGGGGACTACACTATATCAATTCTTTAAAAAAAATTCACTTGGAAGCCATCCGCAAGAATATTATACACCTCTTTAAAGAACGTTTTGATGAAAAATGAAAAAAAAATATATTTTTATAGATCTTTTCGAAGAAAAGTACAATTTTTAAATAAACTGTAAAGGCGTCGTTAACTGGTAACTTTTAGTCCACAAATAAGGCGCTGGTAGGGCAGAATTTTAAGATTAGTTACTTTTTCAAAAGAGCGATCGCAGATCTGTCGTTTACCAGTACTGAATTTAGAAAATTGGTCAAACAAATCGATCAAAGCGCTTGAATTTACAAAAAAAAAATTTAAAAAAAACCAAAACTTTTCCTGAAATACGGTTGTCATAGAAACCCGATTTTTGCTGAAAAAATGTTGTTGGTTATTTTTTTTCCCGAGAAAAAAAACCAAATAAATGGAAACGAATGAATTTATAATACTGCCGGCATAACTAGGCGTATATAATTTTATTATTGGATTTTTTGATAGGCAAACGAGTTGTTTTTCGATGACACACGAGTTGTTTTTGGTTGGGCACACAAGTGCTGTTTTTGGATGGGCACACAAGTCGTTTTTGAGATAAAAAATTTAATTCTTCAGCATGTAAAAAAGAGATTAGGTATAAATTAGCAGAGAGAAGAAACGTATAAAACTGATCCCAAATGAATATTTTATTACTGCGCTACTAACCAAGGTAAATAAACTTACCAATTCGTGGTATTTTGGGTAATCTATCCATGTATGCCATGTGTCATTCACTCTAAACTATATCAATATAAGAAATATAGCCGAAAGGTTGTAAACTAATATAACTAGAGGCTTATTTATTTTTATTTTTTACTCTTTATAAATATTATATATAAGACATAATATTTATACATGTCTTCTTTTGTTTTCTACAATATGTATTTTAATTAGAACCAACAACCTTCTGTTCAGAAGCTACTTTGACAAGCAATGAAACAACAAGATAAAACTGTACTTTGGCCAACTGCTGTTTTTTTTTCCTTTTACCTAAAACAATTTTCCTTCTTTTGAAGTATCCAGAAATGAAAAATAAATAATAAAATTCTGAAGAATAAATAGACTGAATAACAGATTAATTATTAAAATTATACCCTTTTGTGACACAACAACACACAATTAGAATGCTCGTGTTCTGAAGCTAACTCGTAGTCAGGTAGAGATTCAGCCAAAGTCTTTACAAAACCAATAACCTACACCAGAAAATTATAAAATATTCCAGAAAAGAATTCTATAACCAGAATTTTTAAGTGTCTTAATCAAAAGTTGGTAAACATAATAACTAGCCTGGCTACATATAATTAATTAAATGTAACGAAACGTAAATATTTCTAGATAATATATGGCGTCTGTGTGGGATTATTAAAAATGCTTAACATGAAATATTTACCGGACAGCATTCTAATATTACATATCATTTCAGGAGCAAAAGCTTGATATGAGAAAATTGTTGGAATTAATAACACAGACTCTTACATCCTTTCCCAAAAAAACATGAATTATGATTAAATCACAATGTTTAGGAAAACATGTTTCACCCCTTTCAATAATACTCCAAAAATGAACAGTTTTTATTTTGTTTCCACAATAGCGCAAAATCCAATAATTATTAAACCTTTCTTAATATAATATTTATCAGATAAATATTGGTGTCCGACATTAACCTTATTAGTAAGATATTGTCGCCCATCAGGAATCGTAATATGGGCCAATGTCCGATAAAAACTTACATTGTTCGGAGAATAAGACAATTGCTTCATTTGTAAAAGTTATATGTGTTGAATTGCTGTAATAAATATATAAGCTATGGAACAATTTTTGTATTTTTTGTATGATAAAACATATTTCGGTAAAACCTGAAAGCGGATTTTTCAGCCTGACTGTATAAGACTTAATTTAGCACCATCAAATGAGATGACTAAAATAAATCTTGATGACCAATTTTACTTCACACGATATATATATATTTTTTTGTATTTTAGTTCTCGTTGCCGAATGTCATATAAACTAACTGAATTAATGTAGATTTTTCAGTTAAATAATAAGCAGTTGTGACTTACGGGATGTATAGAAAGATTAGCAAATGAAAAGGGAAAAGTAAACATTAAAGACAAAGAAACAATTTTCGGTTAGAATCGCTATGAACAAGTAGGCACTAAGGTCTGGCATTTTTCTTTTTGAACAGCTGATAAGTAAAAATTTTTGAAAGTATATAACATAATTTTTAAATGGAGAAGTACTTTTCAAAATGACCGGTTAGCAAAATAATCAAAAATATTATTATATTTATATAAAATAATCAAAAATATTATTATATTTATATAAAATAATCAAAAATATTATTATATTTATATAATCTATATATTTTTATTATTTATTAATCTTTACCTTCATGTTATCATATTTATATGGTCGAAATATTTCAAACATTATTTTTTAGTAATAGAAAATTTGAGTAGAATGGAAGCAAAATAATATCGAGAATATTGGCTATTTGTCCTGAAAAAAAAACGTGATTGGAAATTTTTGGGCAAACCAGAATTTTTGCTTAAAAAAATCTTACTTTAATGGTGTTCTCGCATGTAGAATTTCATATTAACACGAAAAAAACAACGCATCGAAACGCGAAAACAACTACAATATTGAAATATAATTGAAAAAACTAAAGTATACCGATGAATTTAAATGTCTATATTAGCTATTGACAGTAAAAATACAGCATTGAGGTGAAGGAGTATTAGTCCATTTAACAGTAATCGTAAAGCACAACAAAATGAGTCAAGCACAACATTTGCTGGTAAACTTACTTCCTCATGCCAAGGGACGTTAGCCATGGTCAAAGTAGATGCTTTCGATTCACCACAGTAGGTAACTCCCTAAAAGCACATTGAAAAAACAAAAATCAGTGCATTTATGGTTACAAGCATAGACATATTTCAACATACGAGTTTGTAACATATAGAACAATGTTATCATGTTACAATAGAAAAAAGACGTTACTTTCTATTTTCCACTAGCTTAATTTGCTTGTTTTTTATCAGTATTTGAGTATAAACCGCAACCTATATTCATAAAGTATTTTTAGCAAAGACAAAAATATATAAAAAATATTACAAAAAGAATAGTACTTCAATTGAAAGGAAAAAATAAGCACGAAAGTTAATATAAAATAGTATCTATAAATGTATAAAGATGACACTCACAACATTTTTAACAAAGTATAAACTTTTGCAAGTGTGTTAGGAGCTCGAGAGCGCTAGAGCGCAGAGAACAACAAAGAAGATCATTGCTAGCTATAAAAACTTTTGAGAATTAAACGAAACTGATAAAATATTCATTTTTGAAAATTTCAAACAATTTTCAAAGGTTTTTGAATTCCGAAATCTCAAATGAAAATTCGTAATTCGTGATCCTGAATTGATAAAGTCAATTTCTACTTTCTTTACGGCAAACAAGTTCGAAATAAAACGAAAAAGTGCCTTAAAAACACTTTTTCTTTAGTGATCTTATGCGTGCTTTAACTGCTTGTTAGATGAGTGGTCATGGTTTAATTTTCACAATAGCAGAAGTACCATCTGTACAAAAAAGGAATAAAAGGAATTTTAAGATGCTTTAAGCACATGAGGCTTTCAAAGCAATAGCTTTCAGGGGCGTAAAGAGCACACCCCAGATTACCGAGCTGAATTTTAGGCAAATCTAGCCAATTATTCTGACAGCCACCACCAGCCAAACTAATTATCTAGATTAGCCCTACTGTGGTATAAGTGGGGGCTAATAGACTAAAAGCAGCAGCAAATAGGATTGACCTCACATTCTGAATGATAAAATTAAGGAGACTGTGTATTTTTATTAAAACAAGTCGCTTCCTGTAAGTCTAGAAACCATTCCTAGGCAGGAAGCTAAAGAAAAGTTACACCTCTAAGTTCACCACACCAAACTGCTACTCATACACTGAGTGGGCGATATCCTAATTTGAACCCAAGACCTTGCATTTGGTAGCCGTGTGCGTTACCAACTGAGCTATCTGGGTAAAAACATCCAGGAACAGTAAAAATAAAATATACTAGCTTTAAATTGTTTCATAATCACTTAAGTTTAAAGTCTATCTAGAATATACAAAACACTTACTTTGATTTCAATAAACCCAGGCTTTCCCAGGTCAACTAACTTAGCATAGGCTTCAATCTCCTCACAATTAAAGGCTTTAACCAGGGTGAGTCTGTAAACGGTTCTTTGGCCCTGATCAATATAAATGAATATATTATTAATAACTGTAATATTGACAAAAATCAACAGTCCAAATTTCTTCATCCTGGCTGGTTCCTAAGAGTGCAGTTTGTAACAAGGTTAGTAACAAGGTGACTCGACGAGATTAAACTTTTACTAGTAATACTTTTTAAGGTGAAGATGTTAAATAAATTGTAAGCAATTTTTTTTTTCAAACATTCTTTATGGCATAACAGTGATTTAAAAATTCAAATCATTTCTTCTGTTTTGAAAGAGTTGCAGAAACTCATTATAATGTAACTAAATAAAGCTGTCACCATGTACGCATAGGCCATAAAAAAATTCACACCTTATCTGCTAGAGCTGTTAGACTATCTAAAAATCTTTGCCAGAAATCTCTAAACAGCGGTCTGTCAATTTTTTTTAAACTTTCTTTAGTAGGAGCATCAACACTTACATACAGTTGTGTCACAGGTTTTAACGAACTAAATGAAAATAACGATAAATGAAACATTTGCGTGTCTACATAACTGACGAGGGAAGATTTAATCTAACTGCAGAGGCACAACAGCAAATTTCCGCGAGAGAAATGACAGTCAGACTAGACTTCTATGTTAAATATTATGCTGAATGACAACTAAATAATCCTGATATTAAATATAAGAGCTTTAACAGTTTTTAACAAAAGAAACACTGTTAAAAAAATATATGTTTATTACTTAGCTGTCTTAAATTTTATTATAATTTTTTCAATCATTGAGTATAATTGCTTTGGCGCCATAAAAAATAAATAAAATACAGTCACATCGTAATTTGAAATATACATGTTGAAAGTTATTGTATGTTAGCATCATTCACTATGGAATCATAACTTGATCATAACTTTTAAATTTATAAATGCTATTTACTGGCCAAATTTAACAAATCTCGAGACCTAGGACCATGTTTTGAGTCAGGGTGCAATGCAATATTATAAAAATTGCTGACACGTATATTCACAAATATAATACAAACATAACAACATTCCAACATAACAAACGGAGTGTAACTTTATGGGAAAAAATTCCGCTACAGCCCTTTAACCTCGTGCAAGTTTAGAAAATGCTGATTTTAGGGCTAAAGTGACCATATTTGAGCACATTCGGGTCCAGTACCAAAAATCGAGAATCTTTTTCAAAAAAAAATAAAAAAAATAGAACTGTCACTCACTTTCCTTGTGATTTTGCAGTTTCACCAAATTTCAGAAAAAAATAATGAGTGGTTTGGAAAAAAATCGTGAAAGGTCGGATCAACACTCATAGGGTTTCGTCGGGAGTCTCCAGAAACAAGAAATATTTTTAGTAGTATAGAAATTTAGCCAAATATTTTTACAAGAAAAATCAAAAAGCAACATTTTTGAGCAATAAACTTGATATTAAATTTGGTTTCAAAAGAAGGATAAAAGAAAAATCTTTCATAAGAACTAAATTCTTTTATTTTTTTTTTTAATATAAAATAACCGTATTTGAGCAATTTAGGATCCAATGAAAATCAAAGAAAAATTTCAAAAGTACTTTATTAATGTAAACCTGCTTTGCTATAGGCAGATCTAGAAAAAAACTTTTATGAACACACCTACAAGCAGATAAGGAAGAATTAACATGCTCCCTTGGCATGAATGTCAGAAAAACAAAGGTCTGAGAAATTATAAAATATGAAAACCCCATCAAATCTGTTTAACTAAAAAAAATATAATTTGTAAAATATTTGGTCCTATAATAATCGTAAAAATGAGCAATGATTTACACATACATTATAGCATCAGGGAATTGTGCATTTGTAACAAGAAAAGTAGAAATTTTTTTATCATGAAGCAGGTTCACAAGAGTGTTGATTTCAGGGTACATAATTGGTTCACCTAAAGCATAACATTTATCATAATTAAATAAACAACAGTGGCTGCTTTAGATTAACTCAATGTTCTAGCATTTAACATCATGCATACAAATAAACTAACCAAAGCATGTTGTATTTCTTGAATAAAAATTGATGAGATGAATACAAGAGTACATAAAAAAATCCCATCTTTTAACGTGGAAAATTTATTCACAAGAGGTGACACTTTAGTTAAGATAGGTTTAATGGGTCCTAAAATATTAATATTATTTTGATAATTATATAAATTTATGACTCGTAAAAATGAAAATACCCAAAATATTTAGCGAATTCTTTGCATGGGGACTAGTAAACTTCAGAAACAACATTTCTTAGCATGAAATAAAAGTTTGGCGAGACAAGGTATTTTCTTGAGAAAAATGTGGAAAATAATATTTGAGGCTGAAATTTAACGTTTATAGACCATGAAACCATCATGAAGAAATAACGACTGACATACATGCTAAATTCATCAATAAAAAGTGCATTCTAAAATCTTACAAAGTTTTAAGGGAATCTAAATAATATTTCGTCGTACAAAACAGAACTTTGGCAGATGATTTACTTTTTCTTGGAAAAAATCGAGAAGTATCATCGAAATTTCACCTGTTTTAACAGAATCTATTCTAGGTCAATCAAAATCTTTTAAACAAGGTGCTAAAATCATCAGATATAACATTTTGTAACACCTAACAAGATTCTGGAAAAATTGAATAACAAAATCTCTGGAGAAAAACAAAATTTTTCATCTAATTTGATGTTTAGTGGTCTGGGTACTGGGACGCAACAAAATTTTTCAAATGGCAAACATATCAGCATTAATTCTGGTACATCCAACTTCGACCTTTTTTTTTAATTATTTCAATTTTGATTAGTTATTGTTTACGGTGCATGATTTGTAATTAAAGCTTTGCACGGTTTTTAAAACTTTAATGAATTTCGGTGTTTGCATCGTTTGATATCATTTGGTAGTTTGTTGAAAAAATTCAAATGCGGCTTTTGCAAGGCTCCCTTTTCAGATGAAAGTTCACTGCTAACAAAATTTTCATTCAAATGCAGAAGTATAATAATATAAGTAAATCAAAATTATCTTATTAACCCTTTACAAATGTTTTTTACTATTGAGAAGTTAATCGCATCTTTAAAAAGATGCCGATTCAATGTTAAAACAACTTCTTCACAAGAAAATCGGTTAAGAACATGACCAGTTGTGGAGTTTTGAAAAGGCATGTTAAATTCATCAAAACCAATGCGGTCAAACACTATAAAAAAACATAATCTATAATGCGATATTCTCCACAGTTCAGTAAAAATCAAAAAAGCATAATTTTCTGCTTTTTGAATAAGGGACTAAAAAAATTATGTCTTAATAACACTTCATTCCCAAATCTTTATTTTGGATAAAATTTATTATTATCAATAGCAATATTCTGAAATGAATGTAACCAGAAATGCGAAATCAACATATCTTCTAAAAATAGCTCACCAACAAGAGACAATGCACAATGTTGCACATCCATGGCTTCCTTGTACCGCTCTGGCTTTACACCAGGAACCCCTAAAAAATATATTCCCACTTTTAATCACATCATTGTTAAATTTATTTCTATAAAATTTCTATTTAAAGGAAATTATTTTCAATTGATATTATTTGGTTAAACAAGGTTTGACTTTTTCTAACATATCGTTCTAAGTATAGCCATCGTTATACGTCACTTGTTTTTTACAGGTATATTTATATTGCCTTGACTTTCAATGAATAAATTTTAAACCACTGTAATCATTTTCATAGCTATCATCAAACATTTATATTTTATCGCGTTTAGTAGCATTTAATGCACCATTGTTAACATTTGCAGAAGTTCATCTCAAAGTTGCAATTAAAAGTGTATTCAGCAAGAAAATGGCAAAAGTTGCCCAACCTCTAGAAAACAGCCTAACCACTGAAGCTGTTCGGAGGTAAAATAACCTTCCACTTAGGCTGTTTGGTGGTAAAATATAAGATTAAGGGCAAAGTTACCTCTAAATTGCTTGACCATTTTATAGTGATTCTCGAGAGCTTTATCGACTATGAGACTAGGTGGATCCATGGCCCATTTCCATTCAGTTCCAACAGGGTTAGTATGATGTCTAAAAATAAAAATCCAACAGATAGAAATCATCTTCATATGGTGATGAACAAATCATAAGGAAAGATCTTTTACTTTTATCAACACAAAGACCAAATAAATCACCCAAGCATTCACTTCTAAATCTTATTTGGACGGCATATGCATAAGCTACGCATGACATTGAAGTTTCACTGTTTTCATTGTTAAAGGGAAATTAGAAACACATCTTTAATTTACACTTACAGAATGGGAAAAATTCTTTCCCTCAATATTAAATAAACTTCTAATAATTGTGTTAAAGTTTTTATTGTTAAAGGCTGATCCTGAAAAACTTTTTCAAAATCGTAGATTGATAAATGGATAACTGACCAGACACCAAACTTCTTAAAAAGCAGCCTGGCTGCATTAACAGGGGTCTTACAGCTAGTACCAACCCAAAAATCTATCAGCAGCATTTTATCTTATCATGAAGGTAAATATTTATAGTTCTTGAGTTTGAAGAAATTCAATGACTTAAAAATAATCACAATTGGAAAAATGGCTAGTACTACTTTTTGGTTATCTATGTTAACACGAACCTAACTAAGCTACATTGTCAAATGCAAGTAACACTAAATTCTTTGGTATGAATGAGATGTAAGTATTTGCCAAATATTAAAGACTTACCTCCAACAAAAAACACATTTGTTTGCACATGCTAAGCTTGGAGTGGTTTCCATGCATCTGTGACTTGCAATGCCATAAAATGTGTGTTTATAACAACCACCTCTTCCCCTCATCATTGACTAAAAGAATGTTTACACAGTTTATGATTTGGTTATGGAGTTATCTATGAACTCTACAATCAAATAAAGCGTTACAACTGAAGAGTTAGTCACAAACAGTCTTCCCAATTATCTAAAACATTAATACAGACCAACAAAGACAGATGATGAAAATTCAATTACATTTTTTTAAAAGTAGCCATATCACTAAAATAATACGTTTTAGTTGACTGGAAAGAAGCTTTAAGTTCAAATATTTGTTTTATAATTTCCCTTCCATTTATGATAGTGAAAAATCTTTCAAAATCTCATAACCTTGAGATATCTGTGCAATAACAAAGAGAGCAAATTAATGGGTTTAATTCTTGACTTAGTTAACTTTGTGTGTAACCTATCTGATAGAATGAAATAATATGTGTGCAATAGAGTGAGATGTGGCAACCTTTTAAAATAACTGTTTCCTCATCAAGAAATGAAATGTAATTACTTTTGTCCATCGACATATCTTTACTCCAGAATGTGATCCAATAATCTTGTAACCTAAAAGAAACATTAAGATAGATTAAAGCTTGTGAAAAAATTCATTTCTTTTTACACATCCACTGTTAAGTTAAAGTGATCTGAAGGGCAATATTCAAGTGGAGCATGAAAAAACTTTGTTTAAGAGTTTTCAACGAATTCACTGCGATTGGTGGTACCGTAACTTATTGTTTAAGAGTTTTCAACGAATTCA